>CAUYRH010058660.1:0-12078 GCA_963574655.1 Perodicticus potto
GTATGGCGAACCTCCTTCATGGGGGACGGGACTCCCGTCCGCTTGGTGATGTGCTCTGTACCTTTTTGTTTGTGTCCTCGGGGTCTCAGGTCTCCCCAGTAGGGTTGATGTGCGCTCTTTGACCTTTTCTTTTGGCTCAGATCCAAACCATCGGCTTTCTTGCTGAGTTTCTGTCCTTTAACGCTCCTTTTGGACAGGAACCTCTGTGGAAAGCTGGCTACAGATCGCCATCTTGGCTCCTCCCCCCCAGAACATATTCTTCTTAGCAAAGTATCTCAAGAATGGAAAAAAAAAGTATCCAATGTACTGAGCTCTACTATGAAGTTAATTTATAGCTTTCTTTCTTTCTTTCTTTCTTTTTTTTGCGAGACAGAGCCTCAAGCTGTCACCCTGGATAGAGTGCTGTGGCATCACAGCTCATAGCAACCTCCAATTCCTGGGCTCAAGCGAGTCTCTTGCCTCCGCCTCCCAAGTAGCTGGGACTATAGGCGCCCGCCACAATGCCCGGCCATTTTTTTTTTTTTTTTTTTTTTGGTTGCAGCCGTCATTGTTGTTTGGCAGGCACGGGCTGGATTCGAACCTGCCAGCTCAGGTGTACGTGGCTGGCGCCTTAGCCCATTGAGCCACAGGCGCTGAGCCTCTATTTTTTTTTTTTCAAATACTATAGTGATAAGAATAATAGAAATGGTGTATTGAGCAGAAAAGAACATGGCAGGCCAAGTACAATGACCTATGACTGTAATCCCACCACTTTGGGAAGTATATGGCATTAGGACTGCTTGAGCCCATGAGTTGAAGACCAGTCTGAGCAGCATAGCAAGACCTCATCTCTATGAAAAGTAAAATAAAGTATTTTCAAAAATGGCCGGGTATGGTGGCTCATGCCTGTAATCCTAACACTCTAAGAGGCTGAGGCAGGTGGATTGCCTGAGCTCACAGGTTCAAGACCAGCCTGAGCAAGAGCAAGACCTCATCTCTCAAAATAGCTGGGTGTTGAAGTGGCCATCTATAGTCCCAGCTACTTGGGAGGCTGAGGCAAGAGAATCGCTTGAGCCCAACAGTTTGAGGTTGCTGTGAACTATGACACCATGGCACTCTACAAAGAGTGATACAGTGAGACTGTCTCAAAAAAAACTTTTTTATAGCCCGGCATTGTGGTGGGTGCCTATAGTCCCAGCTACTCGGGAGGCTGAGGCAAGAGAATCGCCTAAATCCAGAAGCTGGATGTTGCTATGAGCTGTAGAAGCCACGGCACTCTACCGAGGGCGATAAAGTGAGACTCTGTCTCTTAAAAAAAATAAAATAAAATAAATTTTAATTTAAAAAATTAGCCTCGCATGGTGGCACATACCTTTAGGTTTACCTACTCCTACTCAGGAAGCTGAGGTGGGAAGACCACTTGAGCCCAGAAGTTCAAAGATGCAATGATCTATGATCTCACCACTGTACTCTAGACTGGGCCACAGAGCAAGACCCTATCTCAAAAAGAAGAAGAAAAAAAACAAAGAACTTGGAAAACTGTGCTTTACCCGTATCATCACCAATCCTCAGTTGTCACAACTACTCTTCAAGGTAGACATTTTCCAAATTTCTCCAATGAGAACACTGGTGGGCACTGAGAGTTATTAGCATTTAACCTGGGGTAGACATAGGAGGGTGGCAATGAGGAGGGGTAATATAAAAAAGAGTTCCCTTATAAAAACACTGGGAGGGACAAGTGTGCTCATTTCTCCCAGGGGTGACTCGTCTTCCCTGATGTTCTGTGGAGAACTAACCAACTGGGTTAATTAACTCAGTCATACTGTCAGTGAATACAGATGCAGTATTCAAAACTGCTGGCAAAACTCATGCTTCTCCCACTATATTTCAGTTATGTATTATGGAATATAATTTAAACTTATTTCTTAAAGACACATAATAAGTGATCTTTGTAAAAAACTTCAAATAGACAGCACAACTTCATTTATAAAATATTTTTGCGCAAAACATCTAATATGTCAAGTAAACCTCTACTTCTAGGTTATAGTAAATGCAGGGAATATAGAAACAAGTTAAATGACATGATAAGGAGATAATTGGCCAAATGCAGGATATGGAGCAGTATACAAGATAATCAGTACATATTCTTCAAATGTGAATGTCATAAAAAAGAAAACTTTTGGGGGAACAGCCCTATCTTCAAAGAGACTACAGAGGCATAACAGCCAATGTAATAGTATATGAACCTTGATTGTTGAACCTGGGTTGGGGATTAGAGCGATAAAAGATATTCTTGAAATAATTGAGGAGGGTGGTGCCTGCGGCTCAGTGGGTAGGTTGCCAGCCCCGTATACCGAGGGTGGCGGGTTCAAACCTGGTCCTGGCCAAACTGCAACAAAAAAAAATAGCCAGGCCTTGTGGCAGGCACCTGTAGTCCCAGCTGCTCAGAAGGCTAAAAAGCAAGAGAATCGCTTAAGCCTAGGAGTTTGAGGTTGCTATGAGCTGTGACGCCACAGCACTCTACCGAGGGTGATAAAGTGAGACTCTGTCGCTAAACAAATAAACAAAGAAAGAAATAATGGAGGAGATCTGAATATAGAATAGATGTTATATAATATATTGGATTGTTGCTAATTTACTTTATGTTTTAAAGATTTTTTTCCTTTTTATAAAGTTTTAAAGTTGTAAAAGTTACAAACATTTTCTATAAAAGTTTTATTCTACAATCTATTATTTTTCTTATAAACCCTTGTGATGATGGCTGACTTTCAATAGGTCACAGAAAGGGAGCTGCTCTATTTAACGAACACTTGACCCAGACAGTCAAGTTTGCAGGTAGCTTACAAATGGTGTAACACCAGGTTCCGCAGGAACGTGAGTTACAACAGGAGGGGGGCCTTTCTGATTGCACCCCATTTCTCAGGATGAGGGGTGTTCCACACTGGACCTTGGCCCACAGTGGGAGCACATGCCATGACTTGCCAGCTGACTTTCTAGGTCAGCTAAGTTGTGTGTGATAATGATACTCTGGTCACTAATGAGAACAAACTGATGCCTGGAAATGTATATTAACTTACTCAGGGATTAAGCATGATGCTTGCAACTTCCAAATCCAGAAAGATTTGGGGGGGAGAGAGAGAGAAAGAGAGAGGGCACAAGAGAATAAAAAATGTTAATATGGCTTGGCACCCATAGCACAGTGGTCACAGTGCCAACCACATACACTGAGGCTGGTGGGTTCGAACCCAGCCTGGGCCAGCTAAACAACAATGACAACTACAACAGGAAAATAGCCAGGTGTTGGGGTGGATGCCTGTAGTCCCAGCTACTTGGGATTCTGAGGCAGGAGAATCACTTGAGCCCAAGAGTTTAGGGTTGGGTTGCTGCGAGCTGAGATGCCACAGCACTCTACCCAAGGCGATATAGTGAGACTCTGTCTAAAAAAAATGTTAATATGTAATAATTTACAATAGCTCTTAAGTATTTTCTCTAAAATAAAGTAGAACCTTCATGGTTGACCACCTCATCAAGTAGATTTAATCTCCATAGACCAGACGTGCACCACATGTATGTATCAGGGCAGTAGGGTAGTTCCTTACATTGACCACCTCCCTATGTTGACCATTTTAAGTTTTAATGGGAGAAAATGGTACCATAGTAAAATGATTATTTCATAAGAATGGAAAAGGAGGGCCAGAAACAGTGGCTCATGCCTGTAATCCCAGCACTCTGGGAGGCTGAGGCAAGAGGATTGCTTGAGCTCAGGAGTTTGAGATCAGCCTGAGCAAGAGTGACACTCTATCTCGACTAAAAAAACTAATTGGGCATAGTGGTGCACGCCTGTCGTCCTAGGTACTTGGGAGGCTGAGGCAAGAGAATCACTTGAGCCCAACAGTTTGAGGTTGCTGTGAGCTATGACAACATAGCACTCTACCCAGGGTGACAGAGTGAGGCTCTGTCTCACAAAAAAAAAAAAAAGAAAGAAAGAAAGAAAAAGAAAAAGTCTTTTGGCTTGGTACCTGTAGCTCAGTAGCGGGCACCAGCCACATACACCAGAGCTGGCAGGTTCAAACCCAGCTCGGGCTTACAAATGACAATGACAACTGCAACCAAAAAAAAAAAAAAAAAAAAAGGTGGTGCCTGTGGCTCAAGGAGTAGGGCGCTGGTCACATATACTGGAGGTGGTGGATTCAAACCCAGCCCCGGCCAAAAACTGCAAAAAAAACAAATCTTTGACATTCTGTCAATTAACAAAAATAACTCCTAGTGGGCTTAGAAATTGTAATGAAAAATTTACTGGTACATTTATTAGAAATAATAATATCTCCTGATGAATGAAAATATTGTAACATACCAATGAGACACTGACATGTCCAATCATCTAATCTTTCTATCTAAATATTCATTCATAGGCTCAATTTATAAATTTCTGGAATCAGGATGGAAATTCGATTCAGAGCATGGTGGGCCATGTACCTCTTTTCAATCAGAGACATTTTTACCAGAGATGCTTCATAGGCGCCTGATTTTCCACCATTATGTAAAGCAAACTTGTGTAGGTGAAAGAGATGGAACTGGGCATCAGAGGGCCAGGGTTTTAGGCCGATCTCTGCCACTAATAAGCCTGATGATGCTAGTTATCCTCGGACAGCCTCAGTTTGCTTCTCTGCCAGATGCAGATGCTGGACTACTCAGTGGTTTTGAAACTTGTTTTAAAATCCACAGATTCGTTCCCTCATGCAGAATCTTACACAGAGCTGATAACATCAAACAGGCAAATATGAGGTGACTCTGGTAGAAGGGAATTAGAAGACCCAGAGAGTGTCGGTGCTCAGTGTTCTCAGCACCCCTTGGAAAGATCCGTAAAACATCTGGGCTCTGTTAAAGTCACTGGTTTAGTTCTACCATAACACAAGTCCTTAGTAGGAGGCCCTCTGGCAAATAAAGATTATAAACAAGTTTCGCTTGGTCTGCCCAGTGTTTGACTTTCTCTTTTTTATTTGAATGCAATTAAAGGTGGGCTCAAACCCTCCAATTCAGTCCAGTCTATACCACTCTGGTGGCTTTTTGCACATTCATTCCAACTAGCAGTACCCTAAGGCAGCTGAGTGTAGTGACTCCGTGATCTAAAATCTCCTTTGCCCTTAACATTGTATGATTAATATGTTTTTGTTTAGCATTGCTTTCTAACTGGCTTCCTCTTTTCAAATGCAGACATTTCTAAGAAATATAATACAATCACTCTCAAACAGTTGTAAGGTACATGACTCTATGAGAACGTTTTCTCTAACTAGAGATATAGAAAAATGTGGTTGCACTAGGAACTCATGAGACAGTGAAAGAGAGAGAAAGGGCAGCTAAAGAAGACATTTGATTTTCCTACCGAAGTTTACTTGGGAACTCCTTAGAGAAATGGCAAATTCCAGGGATGGAGCAGAGAAAATACAAGATGAGCTGGTGGCCACATTGAGGAAAGTAGTGCATCAAAGCATTATGGAAACATGTCAAAAAGACAAAGAAGCCAAGTAAAGAGGACAACCATCAGCCAAATAGGGGACATTTTGAGAATAAAAGAAAAAAATGACAGTAATAGAGTGTATTCATAAATAAATTATAGACAAATAAGTAGAGAAGGAAAAGTTCTTCTTACAAGAAAATGTCAACTAATAAATCTGGAAAGAGTGATGACCTTAGAATATTTTCAACTGATGTTAAAGTCATCAGGGAAAAAATATAGAAATGGTGTATTGTCTCAAAATACCCACAAATTACTTACAGAGAGAAAAGCCGTAACATGATAGTGGATGAAGTACCTTAACCTAGTGATTAAAACTAACATCACCTGGCTCGGCGCCTGTGGCTCAACGGGTTAAGGCGCCAGCCACGTACACCTAAGCTGGCGGGTTCGAATCCAGCCTGGGGCCCGCCAAACAACAATGACGGCTGCAACCAAAAAATGGCCGGGCGTTGTGGCGAGCGCTTGTAGTCCCTGCTACTTGGGAGGTGAAGGCAAGAGACTCACTTCAGCCCAGGAATTGGAGGTTGCTGTGAACTGTGATGCCACGGCACTCTATTCAGGGTGACAGCTTGAGGATCTGTCTCAAAAAAAAAAAAAAAAAACTAACATCACCAATCCCAGGACATAGGGACAGCACACATCAACAAGGACACAACTTTGCTTCGGGGTATCCCTAAAAATAAATCACTTGCATAACCTAAGTTTAAAAATGAGGAAGCCTCAATCAAACTGAAAATTAAGGGCCTTCTAAGAAAGAAAGAAAAAAAAAAAGAAAAGAAAAAGAAAGTGGCTCAGCGCCTGTGGCTCAATGGGCTAAGGCGCCAGCCACGCACACCTGAGCTGGTAGGTTTGAATCCAGCCTGGCCCGCCAAACGACGATGACGGCTGCAACCAAAAAATGGCCAGGCATTGTGGTCGGCGCCTGTAGTCCCAGCTACTTGGGAGGCAGAGGCAAGAGACTCGTTTGAGCCCAGGAATTGGAGGTTGCTGTGAGCTGTGATGCCACAGCACTCTATCAAGGGTGACAGCTTGAGGTTCTGTCTCAAAAAATAAGAAAAAAGAAAGAAAAAGAAAATATTTCTTCTATAAAAAATCAGAGACCGGGACGGTGCCTGTGGTAGGGCACCGGCCCCATAAACTGAGGGTGGCAGGTTCAAACCCGGCCCCAGCTGAACAGCAACAAAAAAAATTAGCTGGGTGTTGTGGCAGGCGCCTGTAGTCCCAGCTACTCAGGAGGCTGAGACAAGCGAATCCCCTAAGCCCAGGTGTTGGAGGTTGCCATGAGCTGTGTGATGCCACGGCACCCTACTGAGGGCAACAAAATGAGACTCTGTCTCTAAAAAAAAAAAAAAGAAAGAACGAAAGAAAGAAAATCATAGACCAATGACATTTAAAAATGTAAAATTTAAGAAAATCAGAAAAGGCTAAGAAACTCTTCCAGATTACAAGAAACGAAGGAGACATGACAACTCAACCAACATGTGATCCTGGATTGGATCCTGAACTGGAGGAAAAAGTAGTTTATAACTAATTATTGGGACATCATTGAAGTGATAGAGAAAAATCTGAATTTAAATTTGAACTGTGGACCAGTGAAGTGGCTCACACCTGTAATCCCAGCATGTTAGGGAGGCTGAGGTGGGTAGATTCCCCGAGCTGAGGGGTTGGAGACCAATCTGAGCAAAGCCAGATCCTGTCTCTACTAAAAATAGAAAAACTAGCTGGGTGTTGTGGCAGGAGTCTATAGTCCCAGCTACGTGGCAGGCTGAAATAAGAGGATTGCTTAAACCCAAAAGTTTGAGACTGCTGTGAGCTATGACACCATTGCACCCTACCCCAGGGTGACTGAGTGAGATTTTGTCTCAAAAAAATAAAAACAAACAAATAAACAAACTTGAGCTGTGGATTATATGTACAGATAGATACAAAGAAAGAGAGATAGCAAATGGGGCGAGACATAAACTGTTAGTGAACATAAAGGGTATGTGGGAATTCATTGCACAATCTTGAAACTTTCTTTTATATGAAACGGAATAATTGTCTATGAACCATCATACAGGAATGAGCAGAAACAAACTCAGTCTTTTTCCCTTTTTGGCCTTTTAATTTAAAGTCAATATTTTAATAATCTCTTGGACTCTCCAGTTGGTTGCCCTCAGCCTACAAATGGACCACCACCAATATGTAATTAAAGGGGAATAACAAATAGTTAGAATATAGATGACACAGGTGCTGACTTACAAATGCAAATGTTGTAGCCGAAGATTAAGCTCCCAGGAGGCTAGAGGTGCGCGGCTTTGCTTATTGCCATCATAATTCATTAATGGTCAAAGTAATGCTGAGATCAATATTCCTGTAGTCATGGGAATGAAAAAAAATGATCACCACTAAAACAAGATACAAAGACAGCCTTAAAATGATTCTCCATACATAATTAAAAAAAACAAGTCATTGCCATGAATTTTAAAACTTAACAGACTTTCTTAGCTATTGTATGTTCAAGAGGTGACATACACAACTTAAAGGATCTTGAAAAGAACTGTTGCTCCCTTGGATAAAACCAGGCATGCCAAGGGGAGAAGGAGAGAAAGAGATGGAGAGGCAGTTAGAGTTGAATATACTTATCTTATTATCTCTTTAGGTCCTCAAGGACAAATACTTTCCTTGAAGTCATTTTTTTTTTTTTATCTTAGAGGTAAAGAAATTGGAAAAAAGGATGCTGGGTAATGGCAAACACCACAGAAAGCAATACAGCATGTGTTAGTCTCACAAGACTCTCAATGCCGAAATATGCTTGAAGAGAATGGACAAACTAGTATTTAGCAAGATTCATGCCTAAACCAGTGGTGCCAATGCAGATTCCTAGGCCTCTACTGAATTCAGTAGGATTGGGTTTGGAACCGTGAAATCTGAACTTTAAGTAAATATTGCATGAACCACACTTTGAGAAATATTATTAGAGGCAACTATTATAGTATTTATGATTCAATACAGGATTACAGTAATAAGTGTGCGATGCAATGATACCTTTCCATTACCAGTCTCATCTCCTCTGAAGACTTTTTTTTTTTAATTTAATTTTATTTCCAATTAACAATAATAGTAGATACGGGATACAGTGTAAATTTTCAAAATGTGTGTACATTGTGTAACGATCAGATCAGGGTAATTAGTTTACTCATCACTTCAAATATTTATCATTTCTTTGTAGTGAGAATATTCAAAATCCTCTCTTCTTCAGCAGAGGAGGACTTTCAATTCTCTGATGGGGAGCCATAAATAAAAAAAGAAAAGTAAATAAATAAATAAATGCTCTCTTCTAGTTCTTTTGAGATACCCAACGCAATATTGTTAACTATAGTTACCCTACTGTGCAATAGAACACAAGAACTTATTCCTCCTAACTATAATTTTGTACCCACTAAACAATCTCTTCTCAGCCCTACATTTCCTATCTCCTTCCGAGCCTCTGGGAACCACTTTGTACTTCTCTGAGATCTGCTTTTTAAAATTCTGCAATTTGTGTGAGATCATGCAGTAGTCATCTTTCTGTGCCTGGATTGTTGCACTTAACATAAATGTCCCTCCAGGTTTACCCATGTTGTGGCAAATGACAGGATTTCATTGTTTTTGTGACAACATAATATTCCACTGTGTATATAAACTACTATTTTTAAATCTATTCACCCATTGTTGGACATTGAGATTGATTCCTTATCTTGGTTATTGTGAATAATGCTGCAGTGAACACGGGAGTGTAGGTGTGTCTTCAACATAACGATTTCATTTTCTTGAAAATGAAATATTGGGACTAGATACTCAGTGGTGGAATTGCTGGATCATATGGTAATCCTATCTTCAGTTTTCTGAGGAACTTCCATACTGTTTTCCATATTGGTTACACTAATTTACATTCCCATCAATAGTGTATAAGGGTTCCCATTTCTCTATCTTCATGCCAGCATTTGTTGGTTTTTGTCTTTTTGATAATAGCAATCCTGATAGGCATGAAGTGATATCTCATTTCAGTTTTCATTTGCATTTCTCTGATGATTAGTGAGCGTTCTGGGGGGGGGGGGGGGTTGGCAGTTTTTGGCCGGGGCTGGGTTTGAACCCACCACCTCTGATATATGGGGCCGGTGCCCCACTCGTTTGAGCCACAGGCGCCACCCAGGTAATGAGTGTTTTTTAAAATACCCATTAGTCATTTAGTCATTTGTATATCTTTTGAGAAATGTCTATTGAGGTCTTTTGCTCTTTTTTTTTTTTTTTTTTTATTGCTGGAGATTCATTGAGGGTACAAGAAACCAGGTTACACTGATTGCATTTGTTAGGTAAAGTCCCTCTTACAATTGCGTTTTGCCCCCAAAAGATGTGGCACACACCAAGACCCCACCCCTGCTCATTTTTTGAAGTAAATTGCTTTTCTTTTTTTCTTTCTTTCTTTTTTTATTTTTTGCTATTGAGTTGTTTAAGTTCCTCATGTATTTTGCATATACACTCCTTATCAGATATCAGATACATAGTTTACAAATATTTCTCCCCTTCCCCTTTTTTTTTGTGAGACAGAGTTTCACTATGTCATCCTTGGTAGAGTACCGTGGCGTCATAGCTCACAGAAAACTCAAACTCTTGGGCTTAAGTGATTCTCTTGCCTCAGCTTCAGGAGTAGCTGGGACTACAGGAACCCACCACAATGGCCAGCTATTTTTTTGTTGCAGTAGTCATTATTGTTTAGCAGGACCTGGCAGGGCTTGAACCCACCAGCTGCAGTGTATGTGGCTGGGTTCTACAAGCTAAGGGCACTGAGCTCTGTAGGTTGTCTTTTCAAATCTGTTGATTCTTTTCCTTTGTTGTTCAGAAGCTTTTTAGTTTGCTGTTTTCCCATTTGTCTATTTTTCCTTTTGTTATCTATTCTTTTGAGCTCTTATCCAAAACAATCTTTGCCCATACCAATGTCATTAAGTATTTCTTTTATGTTTTCTTCTAGTAGTTTTATAGTTTGGGGTCCTGCATTTAAGTCTTTAATCCATTTTAAGTTGACTTTAGTAAATGGTGACAGATAGGAGTCTAATTTCATGCTTTCTCCAAAGTGTGTTCTTGGCACTATTATTGAAAATCAATTGGCTGTGTGTGGATTTATTTCTATGTTCTCTGTTCTATTCCACTGGTCTATGTATCTGATGTTTTGTCAATGCCATGCTGTTTTGGTTACCATAGCTTTGTACAGTATATTTGGAAGTCAGGTAGGTGATGACTCCAGCTTTGTTATTCGTTGTTGTTGTTGTTGTTGCTTGCTCAAGATTGTTCTAGCTATTTGGGAACTTTTGTGGTTCCCTTTAGATTTTAGAATTTTTATTTATTTATTTTTTGTGTGTGTGAAGAGTGCCATTGCGATATGGATAGGGATTGTAACAAATCTGTAGATCACTTTGGGTAGTATGAACACTTCAACAATATTAATTTTTTCACAGCATATCTTTCCATTTATTTGTGTCCACCTCAATTACTTTTATGAATATTGTATAGTTTTCATTGAAGAGATCTTTTACCTCCAAGGTTAAATTTATTCCTAGGTATTTTAATTTTTGTAGCTACCATAAATGAGATTGCTTTCTTGATATCTTTTCCAGATAGTTCACCATTGGCATATAGAAATGGTACTGATTTTTGTATATTGATTTTGTAACCTGAAACTTTACTGAATTGAATTTGTTTACCAGTTCTAACAGTTTTTTGGTGGTGTCCTTTTTCTCTATAGAAAACCATGTCATCTGTAAATAGGAACAATTTACTTCCTCTTTTTAATTTGGACACCCTTAGATTTTGTTCTCCTAATTAATCTGGTTAGGACCTCCAGTACTATGCTGAACAGAAGTGTTAAAGTTAACATCTTTATCTTGTCCAGATATTAGAGGAACACCTTTCTACCCTAGTCAATATGATGTGAACTGTGGATTTGTGTGAAGATTTTCTTTTGTTGGGTGCAGTGCCTCATGCCTGCAATCCTTGCACTCTGGAATGCCAAGGTTAGTGGATTGCTTGAGCTCATGGGTTTTGAGACCAGCCTGAGCCAGAAGAAGACCATGTCTCTAAAAGTAGCCGGGTGTTGTGGCGGGTACCTGTAGCCCCAGCTACTTGAGAGGCTGAGACAAGAGAATTGCATGAGCCCGGGAGTTTGAGGTTGCTATGAGCTATGGTGTCACAGCATGCTACAGAGAATGACAAAGTGAGACTCTGTCTATAAAAAAAAAAAAATTAGATAAAATTCTGGTGTGAGACCATCCGGACCAGGGCATTTTTTTGTTGGGAGATTTTTTATTGTTTCTCTGATCTCAGTGCTAGAAATTGGTCTGTTCAGGACATCTATTTCATCTGGGCTAAGTCTAGGGAGAGGGTGTGATTTCCAAAATATTGATCCATTTCCTTCACATTGTCATATTTCTGGGCATAAAGTTTCTGGTAGTATTCAAAGATAATCTCTTGTATTTCTGTAACATCAGTTGTTATTTCCCCTTTATCATTTCTGATTGAAGTTCCTAGAGATTTTACCTTTTTATTTCTAGTTAGTCTGGCCAAAG
>CAUYRH010058661.1:0-13449 GCA_963574655.1 Perodicticus potto
TGTCACCCTGGGTCGAGTGCCATGGCATCACAGCTCACAGCAACCTCCAATTCCTGGGCTCAAGCGAGTCTCTTGCCTCCGCCTCCCAAGTAGCTGGGACTACAGGCGCCCGCCATAACGCCTGGCCATTTTTTGGTTGTAGCTGTCATTGTTGTTTGGCGGGCCCAGGCTGGATTCGAACCCGCCAGCTCAGGTGTACATGGCTGGCGCCTTAGCCTGTTGAGCCACAGGCGCCGAGCCACATCTATCTTCTTTATAGAAGGTTCTATTCATGTCTCTTGCCCATTAATATATAGGATTGTTGGCTTTTTCATGTGGATGAATTTGAGTTCTCTATAGATCCTAGTTATCAAGCTTTTGTCTGATTCAAAGTATGCAAATATCCTTTCCCATTGTGTAGGTTGTCTATTTGCTTTGGTTGTTGTCCCCTTAGTTGTACAGAAGCTTTTCAGTTTAATTAAGTCCCATTTGTTTATTTTTGTTGTTGCAAGAACCAACATAAAATGACCATTTTTGTCTTATTTGACTTTAGTTGCTTTAAATCCACATATATCTGAAAATAAGATTGTAACCCCTCTTTTCTTCTGAATTGTTTGCCTGAAAAATTGTCTTCCAACTCTTTTTTTTTTTTTTTTTTTGATACAGAGCCTCAAGCTGTCACCCTGGATGGAGTACCGTGGCATCACAGCTCACAGCAACCTCCAATTCCTGGGCTCAAGCGAGTCTCTTGCCTCTGCCTCCCAAGTAGCTGGGACTACAGGTGCCCGCCACAACGCCCGGCCCTTTTTGGTTGAGGCCGTCATTGTTGTTTGGCGGGTCCGGGCTGGATTCGAACCCGCCAGCTCAGGTGTACATGGCTGGCGCCTTAGCCCGTTGAGCCACAGGCGCTGAGCCATAGTGAACACTCTTAAATAATTTCTCCAGAACTTGGCATATCAGTGATGGATTGGAGTACATACTTAGAATTCATCTTTCTTCCCTTCTTTGTTGGGGGAAGAAGGTATTCTTTGTTTTATTTTCAGGCTCAGGATTGGGAAACAAGTTGTTTTCCTGTGGCCTTTCTCAAAGACCTTGCACTTGCCCCACTACCATTTTGGAAAATAGAGCTAAGACTTAATGTGTCTGCCATGCATGTAGAAGTGGAATAAGATTTAGCCAAAAAACAAACAAACAAAACCCAGCACAGGGAGCTGCTGCACTAGTTGGGGAGGCTATGATTTCTGGAAGACCAAGTTTCTGGACCCCTTAGTTCAGGGGGCTAAGGGATAAGAAGGAAGAGTTAGTGAAAGACAAGAAAACAAGCAGTTTACAATATAGTGTTGACAAGGTAAACTCTGGGGCAGTGGATACCAGGATGGGGCTCTCAGCACAGCTGGAAGTCGGGGTAAGGAGAATGGTGTCAGCCAGAACCTCCCAAAGCAAATGACACTTGGTCTGAGTCTCAAAAGCAGTTCAAGGAGCCTTTAAGAACTACCAGCCAGGTCCCAGAAAATGAAATACAAACATTCAATAAACACAGGAATAATGCAAACCCAAGATAGAATGAAACACTCTTTTTCACATCCCATACTAGCAAAAATTAAGATGCTTACTGCAGCCAGAGCTGGTAAATGCATGAGAAATGAGCTCTCAACATTGACATGAAGGAGGGGGGAAGAGGACAGGATTCTGGTGCAGGCTTCTTGAGAAATAATAACCCTACAACCAATAAATTCCAGTGGTAGCAATTTACCAGACGAATTTGCTCTTAAGAATTGGCCAAGATACACGTACAAAGAAGTGCATCACAAAATGTAGACCTATGTGTCCCTTCGTTGATAAAATAATTTATGATGTCTATATAGGTAGAAATATTTTGCCTACACACAGCTAAAAAATTTCAGCCTTTTTTCATTCCTTTTACACCACTTATATAACAATATAGCTCTAAAATGACTCACTTGAGCTTACCTTCCCCACTGAGATTGCAGATTTTTTGCATGCAGGAATCTATTCTTTAAACCCCACACAGAGACCAGTGGCAAATACAATAGGTTTCCAGTTGCTATTTGTTAAGTTCACTGGTGAGAACAGAAAGCCATTAACTTGTTAATGAACCTGGCTGGGCAGGCCGGGTAGGTAACACTTCAGCAGGAGTGTAAGGCAGGTATTATCATAAGTCGTTGGGCGCTCAACTTGATGGGATTAGGAGGGCCCCACCGTTCCTTGGCTGGCGGGTATGTATATATACATAGTTCCTCAGCCCTGCCTCTGCTCCCTTCCTTGCATGCTCCAACTTTCCGGGGACTATGACAGAGGTAAGACAAAAGGAATTCCCAGGAGCCCTATGATAACTGGAGGCTTGGACCTTGAAACACTGTCACTGTGCTGCAGAAATGGCTGTTCTTTTGACAAACTCTTAACTTGGAATTTAATGCTACATGTTATCCACCACTGAAACAAGGCGTTAATTGGCATTTTAAGACTAAAATTGATCCCATTCTCCAAGTTTGTTTTCGTTCATGGATTTTAGACAGACATTGGGAGTCTATTCTTTGATTACGATGTTTTGGGTTCCATTAGTCTTGGTTGTTTGGCTAGTTTTAACTCAAATGTTTCTTTGCTTTATTTTAAGCACAATTCTGTCTCTCTTGCTCCAGTCTTTAATAATACAACAGTTCTAGGGCAATACTGGGAATGTTGGAGACCAAGACCATTGTTTTTCACTCTCAGCTCTTCATGAGGGAGGAGGTTGACTGTACCGGCTGTCTGTGATTTGGGAACCCTGTTCCGTAATGCTCCCCAGTTCTAGCCATGACCCTCTGGCACAGCACTCACTAGCCAGAGGCTGGGCAGACTGCCAGTTTCAGCAGTGCTGGAGCACAGGGGTCTGCTGGCTGTCCTGGGGTAGCCATTCAATTCCCCTACTTGGAGGCAGCAACTTTTTGCAATCACAATTATAATCATTAATTACTGTTCTTCCCAACCTCACAGTGGGGTCTTCCTCACCACTCTTTCCCCAGAGACCACCCCCAATCCACAAGCAACCTAGGAGAAGATTAGCTCAATACCTGTTCAGCGGTTCTCAACCTGTGGGTTACGACCCACAGGAGCTGTATTAAACGGGTGCGGCATTACGAAGGTTGAGAACCACTGTGTTAAATGAACAGCCTTGCATCCCCAGCCCAATAGCACCACAGCCTTACCCTTCTTCTCTCCTCTCCCCATCCCAAAACTTTGCCCAGGCTGTCTACCCTGGGTCCCCTCGGCTTTCTTGGCTCTGTACCTGTGGGGGATGGGAATCTTTTCAGTGAGTTCTGGTCTTTGGATGAGAAGGAATTTTGTGTGACAGAAAGGCTGGCATGCTTGGGTTTAGGGCTGAACTTAGTCCAGCCATACCAGTGTCACCAGGCTGGGGACTGCCGTTTCTACCTCTGAAACTGAAGAGGTAATTTGTAGGGGTCCTAGTTTAAACTCTACGAATTCTAAAACAGCCCATTTAGATAAAGACGTGGCAGTTCCAGGGGTGTGTACCGCTCTGCCACTGGCCTGCCCCATCTCTAAAAAAAACACCTTGAAATCCTCAAATGGGACTAGTTGTCTGTTCCACAAGGTGAGATTATAATGTTGACACTACTTAACTTTCTTAGCACAACAGACTGTTGCAAGCCCTGCAGCCTCAAGTCTCTGTTTTAAGAGAGGTTTTTAAGCCTCTTGCAGCTCCAGGACTAGGCGGGTCGCCTTAGCCACTGCAGAACCCTCCCCCACCCTACACCTCCTAGAGCTACAAGCCAAGTTGGTCCCCTCTGGGTCTCAGCTTGCCACCTGAGGAATCTAGGCTAAAAAGGCCACACGAGGAGGAGTTGAATTGCAGTAGGAATTAAATCGTCAGCTGCTATTGAGTTGAAAATGTTGCTGCACTCCGGCATTGATTGCAGAGGGCCCATTCCCTCGATAAAAATAATTTTAAGTTTAATGCTCCCAAGATCGGGTGTAGAAGTAAAGGTTCTTCTCAGTAATACCTGTGAAACCCTGGCACTGATGCTGAAATGGCCTCACTTGCTACCAGTTCGTTCTGCCCGCGCCAAACCCAGTAAGTAGACACGGATGTAAACAGGTCTATATCGAAGCTGCAAATTGTGTGCTTGGCCAGTTGCTAAACGCCAGGCTTTCCTTTAGAAACTGGAGTTAAGTTATTGAAGAAAAGAACTCACGACTGAGCACGTGTTTAGTAACTAAGTAACCTGAAGGACGGAGATGTTAGGACGCGTCTCCCTGTCTTCCCGGGCCCAGCGGATAAACACTTTGACGGTTCCACGTGACACCTCTCAGTCTAGGTGAATTCCCAGTGTGGCCGGGCGGGGCGGGGCGGGGCGGGTGGGGATGGGAGAGGCCGCGGTGCAGACGCTGGGAGACTGAGAGAAAAGTCAGGTCACAATCAGTGGCAAAGCTGAAATGGCCTCCCTTGCCAGACGGCGGTGCTTCTAGAACTTTTTCCTACAACAGGCCTGGCACCCTGACTGTAGATCCCCAGCGTCCGCGCCCTGACCGGCCCTCTCCTCGGCCGGGCACCCGGCGCAGTCTCCCGCTCGCTGCCAGCCTCCGCCTGCAAAGCACCGTTCCCTGCGCTGAACTTGCCAGTTGCAAGCTCCCTGGTCTAACCCTCGCGGCGCAGAGCGCACCTGAGTATCCCCCGGTTGGAGGACCTGGCTCAAAACACTTTTCTTGGAAAAACAAAGATGGAAGCAAATTGCAAGAAATAAAACTTAGTAACAAAGCATCGGATGTCTTGAGAGATCCATACCTAGTGTTTAGGTTTTTCTAATTAAAGTACTTTCCACCACTCCTGCAACCTTGAATCACCAATTTGACAGAGTAATTGATTTACCTTATTTTCCAAAGAATAAATCTGACATTTCAAACCTGCAACTAGGGATAGAGTTATTAGGGCTAGTTAAGCACTGCTGTACCGGACTCCACCTTTTCCATTCTCTTGATTATTTTCGGTCGATTTGCCGCCGGCAGCCTCCCTTCCCCGCCTCCTCGCTCTCCGCTGAGCCCTCCCCGCCACCTCTGGGGTTCGTCGTAAAGCCCTGAGAATTCCCGTAAGGCGGAGTCCCGGGCTCAAGGTCAAGACATTATTCCGGGCCAAGAAGCCCCAGTTTTGCGGACACCTTGGCTCCTGCTTCTCCTAAGGCCCTCTGGAGAAGGTGTACTTCTCATCTGGAATACTTTTCCTTCTTAAGTCGCCATTTTCACTTAGGAATTAATGTTTTCCTTTGGGTGTTTTGAAAATGACTCTGAATTAAGGGCATGCTAACATTTTTTTACCCCCTAAATTGTTAACAGCTGTGGACTACGGACGATGGTGCGCTTCTGTTCCAGGTAGGAGCTAATCTTGAATGTGAATCTTTAACTGCTAAAGATTACTAGTTTAGTAAATAATGTGCTACACCAGTTGCTTAACGCTATCTTGCTCAAACCTTAAAAGAGTTGCTAAGGTCTCTGCTGTTTTTCCTGAAAGACCCAGAACTTCACAGTTACATCCAACTATGCCATTGACTTCTAACAGTTTCAATCATATTAATGGCTTTGCCTAGGAAATAGTGTTTTCCTACTTTGGGGTAAACAAAGGTCAATATCAAAACCAAATTAAAACTTATTTCTGGGGTGGCGCCTGTGGCTCAAAGGAGGGGGGTGCCGGCCCCATGTATGGGAGGTGGTGTGTTCAAACCCATCTGACCCGGCCAAAAACTGCAAAAAAACAAACAAACAAACAAAAAAAAACCTACTTCTGAAAAGGTTTAGACAGAGTCTATACTTGCAAAAAAACCTTTAAGAATAATAGAAAAAAAAAAATTTTTTTTAACCTGAAAACATTTTGACTGGTTAAAATGAAATAGTTTGTAAAATGCGATTTGTCAATAACATGTAATATGCAGCTGTTTTAAAATTCTTCTAGGAAAACTATACAGGATAAAAAATATATAATACATATATAAATTGTAAAATGTTATGTGAAGTACACGATAAAAATTCATACCTATTTAAAATGCATACAAAGACAGGACCTGAGAAATAATATGTAATGAAAAGAATTGTATATTGGTATATTGTATATTTTATGTTCAGTATTTTTCTTGATTATCTGAATTAGTCAGCCTCTAAAAGAGGAAAAGAAAAAGAAAGGTGGCACACTGTTTCTCCTTAGTGGTCTGTGTCTTGTCCACAAGACAGGACTGGGGTGTTAATTTGTAGGGTTTATTTTCTTTGTTTTGCTAACTGCTGTCTGATTTCCTCTTCCTAGTGTGATTTTGATCGTGACCTTTTCCAAAGCTTTTGAACTGGGATTAGTTGTGGGTGAGAGACTTTGTTCTTTTGATCACCAACATTTTTAATGTGACCTTAAATACAGACTCCTTGAGTTGATTTTGTCGTTAAGGTTTGGGCCTCGAACTTACACGTCCACCTCAGAAAGACCTGGCCTTCAGAAATGACAGCATTCAGTCCCAGGAGGCACCTGCAGTTCGCCCTCCGTCTCTCCAGTTCGTGCCATCCTTGGAAATACAGCACAGTAAGATCTGCCTGCCTTGAATCATCTGTATCCTGGTCCTTCATTCATCGCCTTCTTAATGCTCTTTCACCTAAGAGGGTGGACACCTTATTTTGGAACTGGACAGGTGGTTGTACTGCTTGTGGTTTTAGAAGTGAGACAGGCATTATATACTTCACCTCCCTGGGGGACTTCTGGAACCACCACTGCCCTGTGTATGAAAATGATTTTTCTGCTCAAAAGCACAAGCAGCAAAAGCAACACTCAGCAATACAGTCTTATTCTGTGAGCTTTACAACTTTTAGACATCTGCAAACACATTGGGGAGATCAAGTCCTTGGCGTTTTACGAACCTTGCTTACAGGAATTCTTTTGCCATCTCTCCACCCCTGGCCACATCTTTTTACCTTTTAGGAAAGGAGCAAAACAGAACCTGTTGTCTGAACGGGGGAACCTGCATGCTGGGGTCCTTTTGTGCCTGTCCCCGCTTTTTCTATGGACGGAACTGCGAGTACGACGCACGCAAAGAGTAAGCCGTTCACAGGGCAGGGAGGGGTGGAGAGGAGAGGGAAGGAGAATGAGAATTTCAAATTCACGGGCATTGCCTTGACTGTTCTCAGGAGCTGCGGGTCTGTGCCCCATGACACCTGGCTGCCCAGGAAGTGCTCCATGTGTAAATGTTGGCGTGGCCAGTTCCGCTGCTTTCCTCAGACATTTCTACCTGAGTGTGGTAAGCAGAGGTTCTCCCCCACCTGTCACCCTTTCGGGTGACTTAGTTGCCTTTCAGAATGCTTAGTTAATGGGATCTCTTCTCATACTTCATAGCCTGCTGGAGCCTGGCAGCCAAAGTTGTGCTTGTAAGAGCTCTGAGGACTCCAGAGGAGACACTCACCTTGGCATGCTTGATATTGACTTTCTCAGAAACATTGTTAATCCTGCTGCCCTTCAGATGGAGAGTTCCAGTCTATTTGACATTTTATTGTGTGTGAACTTTTATTGGGGAAAATAAACAAGACTTAGTCTCATGGCAGGGTACATGGCTCACACCTGTTATCCTAGCACTCTGAGAGGTAGAGGCGGGAGATCACTTTAGCTTAGGAATTTGAGACCAGCCATGAGCAGAGCTAGATCCCATCTCCACTAAACATAGAAAAATTAGCCAGGCCTTGTAGCAGGTGCCTACTCAGGAGGCTGAGGCAGGAGGATCACTTGAGCCCAGGAGTTTGAGGTAGCTGTGAGTTATGATGATGCCACGGCACTCTACTAGGGGCAAAGAGTAAGACTCTGTCTCCAAAAAAAGAAAGAAAGAAAGAAAAGACTCAGTTTCTTGTTCAACCAAGAGTTGTTCTCCAGTATTCCTTTCCTTTGGGCAGAGGGAGTCAAACTATCTCCAGGATGGCAATTCATTCAGAACCCCCCGCCAACAGCAGATTCTACCCGAGGCTTGACCTCAACCCAGTCCAGTAGGAACTTCCTGGGGGCTAAATGGCCCTCGCACTGCCACCCCAGTGATTGGTCCAGAATACTTTCACTGTATTGATTGGTTTCCTCACATCAGTTTTAAAAAATGGTGAAAAGAAGGACAGGACCTAGAGGGGGCGAGAATAAGAGAAGATCAGAAGGTCCTCTCCCTACTCTGACCTAAGCTTGCTTTCTAGGGCCACCCAAGTTCAAAGGCCTTTATACTTCTGGCCCATGGAAATGCTAAATTGAAAATATTCAAGTCCAGGAAGTAAAGGAAAGCAAACACCTCACTGAGTACAAGCTGGAGCCCCAACAGACAGTGATTGTGTCATTGTCATTTGCATCCTGGGTGTCAGGCCCAGGAGAGGTATTTGTTAAGTGTGGGTTGAATGATAACCATGTTTTTCTGGAACTTAGGGCCCAAAACATGTTCCCCTTTTGAGAGCCTCACCAAGTTCTGCCCATCCTGCAATTGAAGGCATCCTCTGCTGGGTAGGGTGCAGGTGTGAGAGTATCCTGAGAAGATCAAGAGAACGGCAGGCCTGTGGCAACTTTTATTAAAAGTTTCTCAGGGGAGTCTGAATTTTATGTCGCCAGTACCGTTGATCCCACAAGCATGCTGTCCTCATCAAATTGTTGGGACCAAACAAATTTTTGGCTCAGATAAACATGCCACATGCATGGGCAGCAGGATAAACTGCTGGGGGATTTCCTTTAATGACCAAGCACCCCTTCCTTCCAGGCGGCCACGTGGTGGATGAGCGCCCAGAGGCTTCCCGAACTCCAGAAATACCACAGTCTGCACGTATCATTTTTATGTTAGCTAGCATCTGCCTTTCTATACAAAGTTACTACTAATTGATATTTGACTTTTTCTGGAAATGGAAGCATAGATACTATGCACATTTCATGACCAGCAAAGTCTGATGCTCCACTGTCCTAACTGAAAGATGATCGTTTGTTAGTTGCCTTGAATAATGAATATATTTCCATATGGTCCCTAACACTGCCTTCAAGTACCAAGTACTTCTTACCTCTGCCCTCTCCCCAGAAATTTTTTCCCCCCCAAAATGTCAGCTATATCTACATTGTGCTCAAGTCCTATGTTTCTTGATATATGTAACTCTACCACGGTCTTCTTACTAATATTTTCTTTCAAACAATTGAATTCTGTCCTCAGATTATTGAAGACTAAGCATAATGTGGAACTGAGGATAAAATTTTGAGTAGAGTTGATCGAAATCAATAAAGACAGTATCTTTAGAAGAAAAAGACTTTAAAGGGAGGAGCTGGAATGATGTGGTGGTGGAAGTCTGTGGTGGTTCAGGGAGGTTGGTAGGGAAGAGGAAGTGAGTGGGAGAGAAGAATTGGAGAAGATAAAATGTGTTACTTGATTGATGATTAGGTGGGTGTAAAGAAGCAAGTTAAAAGACTAAATTGAAGGGCATAAAAGCTGTAAAAGACAAGGACTTCCTTATTTTATCAAGACATTGTAAACAGAATGACAACTCCTTGGGAAAAACTTAGATCTAAATTTTCCCAACAAGATTGCTCAATAAATGTTTTCTCCAAATGATGCAATTATTTTAACTCATAGAAGAGAGAAAATGTTCACAATATATTCAGTTGTAAGCCAGGTGATAAAACTACACTGTAAAGCCCATCTTTAAAATACATTGCATATGTATGTATACACAGTAAAAATGGAAATATATTGACAAATGTGAACTGTGGTTATTTCTTGATGGTGAGATGACTATGCTTTGTGATGGTAGGCTTTATCCTCTGTGCACTTTTATCTTGTTTTTTTTTTTTTTTTTTGAGACAGACTCTCACTGTCACCCTCTGTAGAGTGCTCTAGCATCATAGCTCACAGCAACCTCAAACTCCTGGGCTCAAGTGATCCTCTTGCCTCAACCTCCCAGTAGCTGGGACTCCAGCTGCATGCCACAACACTGGGCTAGTTTTTTCTTTTTTTTAGAGAAGGGTCTTGCTCTTGCTCAGGTGTTCTTGAGCTCCTGAGCTCAAGCAATCCACCCGCCTTAGTCTCCCAGAGTGCTGTACACTTTTGTATTTTTCTAACTTTCCATGGTGAGGACATGTTATATCTGTTTTCTTTTTTATTTTTCTTTTTTTTTGCATCAGAATGTTTATTGCAGCTCAATTCACAATTGCCAAGATGTGGAAACGACCAAGGACCCATCATCCAACGAATGGATTAACAAACCGTGGTACCTGTATACCATGGAGCACTACTATTCAGCCATAAAAAGATGGAGACTTTACATCTTCTGTGTTTACCTGGATGGAGTTGAAACATATTCCTCCTAGCAAAGTATCTCAAGAATGGGAAAAATGTATCCAGTGTACTCAGTGCTAATATGAAACCAATATATAAGCAACTACATGCCCACACAAAAGAAAAAACACAAGTATAGTTTAGCAAGGGGGAAGGGAGAGGAGAGAGAAGGAGGGAGGAGGGGGGCAACTGGCGGGATCTCACCCGATGTGCACAATGTGAGGGTGTTCAGCACACCCCCTAGGTGAAGGGCTCAACCACAACTTGAACTTTACCAAATGAAAATAATATAACCTAAACATTTGTACCCTCATAGTAATCTGAAATTAAAAAAAAAATTAAGGAGCTCAAAAAACTCACTAATCAAGGTATTTTTAAAAAGAAAGCAAAAAAAAAAAGTGATGATGAACAAATACGAAAATTTTAAATAAAGATCAATGTTACTAATAAAAACAAACAAACAAAAACAACAAAAAGCCATTGAATCTTTTACATTTTACGTGGAGTTGTAGCATTATGGAAACCCAATGTGGGCTGTAAGTCAGGAGAGCCTGACCGAAACCAGTATAGGTCTCTACTAATTAAAAATCAAGCTGTCTTCCAGACTCTGTCCATCTCCAGCTACTCCCTTTGGTTTCTTGTCCACAGAGATTTCAGCTTATTCCTGTTTTCTTTCCAGTCTCATTACATGCACCTCTCCTTTCTCTCGCCCTTCCCCCAGGCTAGAGTTCTCCATTTCACTTATACTCTGGGCCTACTGTGCAGCCAAATTGATTTTCAGGGCTACAATCCATATGGAGATTCTAGAAGCACAGAGGCGTTTGGAAAATATGACATTGGTTTGCAAGAAGATCTAGCCTAAAACCATTTTGTGATTTAAGGAGCATCCAGATTTTTTTTTTTTTTTAGTTAAATCATAGCTGTGCACATTAGTGCAATCAAGGGGTACAATGTGCTGGTTTCATATATGATCTGAAATGTTTTCATCAAACTGTTTAACATAGCCTTCACGGCATTTTCTTAGTTATTGTATGAAGACATTTGTATTCTGTATTTAGTAAGTTTCACCAGTACCCTTCTAAGATGCACCATAGGTATGGCCCCACCAATTATCCTCCCTCCACCTTAACCTCCCCCCTCCCCTCCCTTCCCATATTCTTGTGCTATAGTTGGGTTATAACCTTCATATGAAACCTTTAAATTAGCTTCATAGTAGGGCTGAGTACATTGGATACTTTTTCTTTCATTCTTGAGATTCTTTGCCAAGAAGAATATGTTCCAGCCCCATCCATGTAAACATGAAAGAGGTAAAGTCTCCATCTCTTTAAGGCTGCATAGTATTCCATGGTATACATGTACCATAATTTATTAATCCATTCATGGGTTGATGGGCTCTTGGGCTTCTTCCATGACTTAGCAATTATGAATTGGGCTGCAATAAACATTCTGGTACAGATGTCTTTGTTATACTGTGATTTTTGGTCTTCTGGGTATATACCTAGTAAAGGAATTATAGGGTTGAATGGCAGGTCTATTTTTAGATCCCTAAGTACTCTCCAAACATCCTTCCAAAAGGAACGTATTAGTGTGCATTCCCACCAGCAGTGTAGAAGTGTTCCCTTTTCTCCACATCCACACCAGTATCTCTGGTTTTGGGATTTTGTCATGTGGGCTAATCTTACTGGAGTTAGGTGATATCTCAAAGTAGTTTTGATTTGCATTTCTCTGATGAGTAAGGATGATGAGCATTTTTTCATGTGTCTGTAGGCCGTGCACCTGTCTTCTTTGGAGAAGTTTCTCTTCAAGTCCTTTGCCCACTCTGAGATGGGATCACTTGTTCTTTTCTTGCTAATTGGTTTGAGTTCTCTGTGGATTCTGGTTATTAAACCTTTGTTGGAGGCGTAAACTGCAAATATTTTCTCCCCTTCTGAGGGCTCTCTGCTTGCTATACTTACTGTGTTCTTGGCTGTGCAGATGCTATTTAGTTTGATCAGGTCCCAGTAGTGTATTTTTGATACCACTTCAATTGCCTAGGGATGCCTCCTCATAAAATATTCACCCAGGTCAATTCCTTCAAGAGTTTTCCCTGCACTTTCTTCTAGTGTTTTTATAGTTTCATGTCTTAAGTTTAAATCTTTCATCCAGTGAGAATCTATCTTAGTTAATGGTGAAATGTGTGGGTCCAGTTAGAGTCTTCTACAGGTCGCCAGCCAGTTCACCCAGCACCATTTGTGAAATAGGGAGTCTTTTCCCCACTGAATGTTTTTGACTGGCTTGTCAAAGATCAAATAACAGTAAGTAGCTGGGTTCATCTCTTGGTCCTCTATTCTGTTCCATACATCTACCTCTCTGTTTTTCTGCCAGTACCATGCTGCTTTGATCACTGTCAATTTATAGTACAGTCTCATGTCTGGTAGTGTGATTCCTCCTGCTTTGTTTTTATTTCTAAGTAATGTCTTGGTTCTTTGAGGCTTTTCTGATTCCATATAAAATGAAGTATTATTTTTTCGAGATTTTTAAAATATGACAATGGAGCTTTAATAGGAATTGCATTAAAATTGTATATTGCTTTGAGTAGTATAGACATTTTAACAATGTTGATTCTTCCCAGCCATGAGCATGGTATGTTTTTCCATTTGTTGACATGTTCAGCTATTTCTTTTCTTAAAGTTTCATAGTTCTCTTTATAGAGATCTTTCACATCCTTTGTTAGGCAAACTCCCAAATATTTCATCTTCTTTGGCACTACTGTGAAAGGAATAGAATCCTTGATTGTCTTTTCAGCTTGGTTATTTTTGGTATAAAGGCTATAGATTTATTAGTGTTGACTTGTAGCCTGAGACACTGCTGTATTTCTTGATCACTTCTAAATGTTTTGTAGTAGAATCCCTAGTGTTTTCGAGATATCCAATCATATCATCTGCAAACAGGGAAAGTTTAATCTCTTCTGAACCTATGTGGATACCCTTGATCGCCTTTTCTTCCCTAATTGCAATGGCTAAATCTTCCATTACAATGTTAAACAGTAATGGAGACAATGGGCATCCTTGCCTGGTTCCTTATCTAAGTGGAAATGATTTCATTTTAACTCTATTCAGTACAATATTGGCTGTGGGTTTGCTGTAGATGGCCTCTATTAGTTTAAGAAATGTCC
>CAUYRH010058663.1:0-21376 GCA_963574655.1 Perodicticus potto
TGTCATTTATCAAGTGCTTTTCTTTTTCTGTGTCTATGGATTTGTTTCTAAGTTTTGTATTTTTCTTCTCTTTATATGGTAAATTGCATTGATTGATCTTTGAATGTTACAAAAACCTTCATCTTTAAAATAAAATAAAAAAAAATTTAAAAAAAGAATGATAATCTAAAAAAAAAAGCAACTGACAGACATATACAGAACACACCATCCTAAAGCTAAAAAATATACATTTTTCTCACGAGTCTATGGTATGTATTCCAAAATGGACCACATCCTAGGATATGAATCATCAAACCTCAGCAAAATTAAAAGAATATAAGTTATACTTTGTGTCTTCTCATATCACAAGGCAATAAAGGTGGAACTCAACTCCGACAAAAAGGTTCATCCCCACACAAAGACTTGGAAATTAAACAACCTTTTGCTGAATGATAGTTGGGTTCAGGAAGAGATAAAAGAAGAAATTATTAAATTCCTCAAACATAATAACAATGAAGACACAAGTTACCAATACCTGTGGGATATAGCAAAGGCTGTCTTAAGAGAGAAATTTATCACATTAGATGCCTACATTTGAAAAACAAAAAGAGAGCACATCAACAAACTCATTAATCATCTTATGAAACTGGAAAAAAGAACAATCTAATCCCAAACCCAGCAGAAGAAGTAACCAAAACTAAACCAGACATTAATAAAATTCAAAACAAAAGAACCATTCAGATAATTAAGCAAACAAAAAGCTCAATTCTGAAAGAATAAAATCAATAAATTTTTGACCAGATTATCTAAAAACAGAAAAGTAAAATCCCTAACGAACTCAATCAGAAACAATAAAGGGGAAATAACAGATGTCACAGAGATATAAGAGATCACCTCTGAGTACCACAAGAAATTCTATGACCAGAAATTTGACAATGTGAAGGAAATGGATCAACACCTGGAATCACACCCTCTCCCCAGACTTAATCAAGAAGAAATAGATCTCTTGAACAAACCAATTTCAAGAACTAAGATCAAAGAAACAATGAAAAATCTCCCAACAAAAATATGTCCTGGTCCAGATGGGTTCACACCAGAATTCTATCAAACCTTCAAAGAAGAGCTTATACTCACACTGAAGAAATTATTCCAAAAAATTGAGAAGGAAGGACTCTTCCCCAACACATTCCATGAAGCAAATATCACTCTAACCAAAACCAGGAAAAGATCCAACTAAAAAGGAGAACTTCAGACCCATTTCACTAATGAATATAGATGCAAAAATTCTCAATAAAATCCCAGCCAATATATTACTTCTACACATTAAAAAATCATTCATCACAGTCAAGTTGGTATCATCCCAGGGATGCAAGGTTGGTTTAACATACCCAAGTCCATAAACATAATTCACCATATCAAAAAAAGCAAAAACAAAGACCATTTGATCCTCTCAAAAGACACAGAAAAAGCATTCGTTAAATTCAGCATCCTTTTCTAATTAGAACACTTAAGAATATAGGCATAGGTGGCACATTCCTTAACCTGATCGAAGCCATCCACGACAAACCAAAAGCTAGTATTATACTGAATGAAGTAAAACTGAAAGCTTTTCTACTTAGAACTAGAACCACAGAAGGTTGACCTCTATCACCAATACAATTCAACATAGTGATGGACGTTCTAGCCAATACATTCAGGCAAGAGAAGGAAATAAAAGGCATCCAAATGGGTGCAGAGGAAGTCAAACTTTCACTCTTTGCTGATGCTATGATCTTATACTTAGAGAACCCCAAAGACTCAACCATAAGACTCCTGGAAGTGATCAAAACATATAGCAATATCTCAGGATATAAAATCACAAATGTCCACAAATCAGTAGCCTCTGTATAAGACAATAACAGCCAAGATGAGAAGCTAATCAAGGACACAATTCCCTTCACAGTAGTTTAAAAAAATAAGAAACATCTAGGAATATACATAACAGAAGAGGTAAAGGACCTCTAACAAAGAAACTTACAAAACCCTAAGAAACAGCAGAGGCTATAACAATTAGAACATACCATGCTCACAGCTGGAAAGAATCAACATTGTGAAAATGTCTATACTACTCAAAGCAATCTACAGATTCAATGCAATCCCCATTAAAATACCATCATCATACTTTCAAGATTTGGAAAAATTAATTCTTCATGTTGTATGGAACCATAAGAAATCTCATATAGTCAAGGCAATTCTTAATAATAAAAACAAAGCCAGGGGTATCACCCTACCAGACTCTCAACTGCACTACAAGGCCATAGTGATCAAAACAACATAGTACTGACTGCAAACTGATACAACCTTTTTGGAAGGAAGTATGGAGAACTCTCAAAGAACTCAAGCTAGATCTCCCATTTGATCCTGCAATCCCATTACTAGGCACCTACCCTGAAGGAAAAAAATCCCTTTACCATAAGGACACTTGCACTAGACTGTTTACTGCAGCTCAATTTACAATTGCCAAAATGTGGAAACAACCTAAATGCCCACCAACCTAGGAATGGATTAACAAGCTGTGGTATATGTATACCATGGAATACTAGTCAGCCATTAAAAAAGATGGAGACTTTACATTTTTTCTATTAGCCTATAATGGGATGGCAGAATCAAATGAGAGGTCTAGTTTGAGTTCTTTGATGATTCTCCATGCTTCCTTCCAAAAAGGTTCTCTCCACATCCATGCCAGCATCTGCATGAGACTTTGTGATGTGGTCCATTCTCACTGTGGTTAGGCAATATCTCAGGGTGATTTTCATTTGCATTTCCCTGATAATTATGAACTATGAGCAGTTTTTCATATGTTTGTTAGCCATTCTTCTATTCTTTAGAGAAGATTCTATTCATTTCTCTTGCCCATTGATATAAAGGATTGTTGGCTCTTTTTTTGTTACTTAATTTGAGTTCTCTGTAGATTCTAGTTATCAAGGATTTGTCTGATTCATAATATGTAAATTTCTTTTTCCATTCTGATGATTGTCTATTTGCTTTGGTTGCTATCTCCTTAGCTGTACACAAGAGTAGCTATGACGTTAGACAAGTTCATTTATGTTTCTATCCAGAGAGGGGGAAAAAAAATCTTATGAATTTCCTTGTTAATTCTTATACCATTTTCCTCATATGCAAACAAGGATACAGCACAACAACATAAGTAATTCATATCCATATTTGTAGAAATTCTCCAAACAAAAAGGCAAGTAACAATAGAAGAAAGCAACCCATGTGTATTAACAGATAATTCAAAGAAAATTTTCACATTGTCCATTAACTACCAAAAAATAGGTCAAGTGTAGCCAGTGTGAAGAGCAATTTGGCAGCATCTAGCAAAAGCTGAAAATGTAGATTCCTCTGACCCAACCAATCCCTTCTAAGAAATCTGCCCTGGAGAAACTTTGGCACAAGTGCATACTTACTTTATGCTTCTCTGTGCTGTTAATGAAATGGTCCAATATGACAGGTGCTAGTTATTGAATTGGCCCCCAATAAATGTTAAAAATCTCTTCAACAAAAATTTAGTAAATGTCTCCTCCACTCTAAACCTGATGCTTCTCACTCTGAAAAGGGACCATAGTACTCAAAAAGTTCCAGTCCAGTGGGACAGCCTGACATATTGTTTTAACATAGCAAAAACTACTAGAGAAGTACAAAGACTGTATTAAGAAAACAGACAAAAAATAAAACAGACAAATGCAGCTTTCTGTCTACAAAGCAGAAGATACGGTCAAGGAAATCATTATAAGCTGAGCTGAGCACAGATATATTTGCCAACTGCAGGCATTAACAAAGTATTTGCAAAAGCACAGGGAGGTATACAAGGGAAATTTCAGAAGATTCTCTAAGTACTTTGCAGTGAACTAAATAAACAATCTCAAAGGTATCAGGTCCTAATCCCTGGAACCTACAAATGTTATTTTATTTGGAAAAAGGATCTTCATGGATGTGATTAACTTAAGGGTTTTAAGATGAGAAGATCATCCTAGATTTTACAGTGGGTCCTTGTCATCACAAGTGTGGTTACAAGAGAGAGGCAGAATGGACACACATAGAGCAGAAGACAATGTGAAAATGGAGCAGAGAGATGTGAAGGTGCCAGCCTGGAAGACTGGATGACACAGGAATGCTAGCAGCAGGACACAGGAACCAGCAAGATCAGATTCCTGTTTAGGGTCTTCAGACGAGCAGAACTCTGCTGACACCCTGATTTCAGGCCCTAACATTGATTCAAATGTTTAGCCTCTGTTAACTGTAAGAATAAGATTCTGTAGTTTCAAACCACCAAATCTGTGATGGTTTACTGAAGCAGCCCTAGGAAACCAATGCAGTCCCCGACTGCCACTATAAACTTACACTGCACTACATGGGCAGGACGTTGTCCAGGTCTCTGAAGAGTCACCTAATCTTCATGCAGGAGAATGACATAATCAGATCTCTGTTTCATAATGTTAAAATCTGGGGTAATATTGGGAGTCTATTATTGGAAAAAAGAAATTAGAAACAAGAAAAGCACTTTAAAACTAAAAATCTGGATGTATTAAGATTACAAGTTGTGAATTACCAGATATTTGTGAAAAACCATCACTATGAAAGAAAAAGACAAAAACAAACAGCTGTGGAAAGGTACCTCAATGAAAACGGACAATGTAGGATATGGGGGAAATTTGTAAATATGTGTTTGTAATTAATATTCTCAAAGGTATAAGAGAGACTACTGCATTTATAAGAATGAGATGCTATATAGAAGAAATTAAAATAGTAAAAAGCTCCTAGACATTAATAACAGCTGTCAAAATTAATAAGGCAATGCAAGTGTCAGAAAAAAAGGCTGAAATATTTCCCAGAAAGAGAAGCAAAAGCAAAAGTTTGTTTAGAGAAGAAAAAAAAAATGGGACTCACATTAAAAAATATGGTGTCAATCCAAGAAATACAAGTTCCACTACAAGCTGCTCCAGAAAAGAGACAGAAAGAGAATAAAGTGGCAGAAATTACTGAAGTCTACATTAAAACATCCCAGAGCTGAAACACACTAGCATTCAGTTAGAAAGGCAGACCAGATGAGTGAGGAAAAAAATAACCGATCTCTAGGCATGGCCTTGTAAATTCCCAGAGTGCAATGTACGAAAATAACCTAAAAGCTTCCCCCCCCAAAAGTCATCTACAAATAAGGTAATAATTCTATAACTGCTCAAAAAACAGGATACTTTTCAGAATAAAAGGAGGTGCTACTGAAAGATTTAATTTGGGTATATTCCAGAAAAATCAGGAGGTATGGTTACCTTTCCTATAAAAGAACGAACAAGAATCACATTGGCATCAGATGTCTCAGCATCATGGAAAGGTAGCCAGCAGTGAAGAATGCCTTAGAAGTTTTGAGAGAAATTAATTTTAAACTAGAATTCTACTCCCAATTAAATTTCTGATGAATTACAAGTCAAAATTATGCAAAATAAGTAAAGAAATTTTCAGACATGCCAGGAATTAGAAACCTACATTCCACAAACATATTTTGGTAAGAAATTTAACTTTTTAAAAAGTCCTTGACCATGTGCATATATTCCTTTGTTATAAGTTTTAAAACACACTATTTTTAAAGCAATTATTGATCAGAAGTTTTGTAATCTATTTTATAAGGCTGATTCCAAAACCTTACGTAACACACAGGAAAATGTCTCTAATGAGTATGGAAAAAAATTCCTGAAATACCAGCACATCTAATCTAACAGAGGTAAAAGAGTAACATAACTCTAACCAAGCATGATTTATTTACTCTGAGGACAAAGACGCTTCACCATTATAACTTTATCACTATCGCTGTCTATCTTAACAGGCTAAGAGGGAGGGGAAAAATGTGATCATGTCAGTATATGTTTTTATTTTTAAAAAAGTAAATACCAATTGCTAACTTTTAAAGGAACTTCTTATTCAGAACTTACTTACAAAAGAAACTTCTTTAACTGAACAACAGTGTGTCTATCAGAAACCAACATTAAACATCACACTGAAAAGTAATTTCCATTCAAGTAAGGAACAAGACAATGAGGCCAAACTATAATCATTATTATTACTTATAAGTGAGAAGGCTCCAACTCTATGCCATCCAATGCACTAACCATTAGCCACAAAGGCTACCAAATGTGAAATGTGGCTGGTCGCAACTGAGATACGCTCTAAATGTAAAACACACGTGGAATTCCAAAAACCTGGTATTAAAAAAAATGTGCACAATAGTCTGCCATTTTTCTTGTTTGCTGACAAAGTAATAAATTTCTCTTTCCTTCTCCTCAAAAGAAAAGTGAAACAGCTTATTAATAATTTTTCTATTGATTACATATTGGAAAGGATATTTTGGATATATTAAAATTAATTACCTGCTAGAAACTGACAATACACTATGACTCACATTTATGCTCTCATGCATTTCTTTTGGGCAGCACTGCAGTCTAGCCAATGCAATGACTTAAAAAACTGTATAAATACTGAACAAGAAGAAAACAGAATCACTGCATGCAGATTAAGTGGTAGTTCTGCAAGAAAAATCCAAAAGAATTGTCTGAAAAATAGCTAACCAGAGAAAGAATTCACTAGGATAACTGGATACTAAGTAAATAATGAAAACTGATAGTTTTCCTATATACTATTAATAACCAGTTAGAAAAGGAAATGGAAAAAGATCTGAGTCACAATAGTAAAAGCAACTTTAAAATGTAGTCATGTAACATACCACACCCATATTTAAACATGTGCTTTCCCTAATTATTTGGGAAGACAGTCTTATTCCTGAATGAGAAGGATAAATACATCATACAATTCTGCCAAAATAAACCTACAAATCAAATGCAATCCCAATCAAAATCCTAGCAGGATTTTTCTTATTATTTGTTTTGTACAGTTACTTGATAGATTAATTTCTAACATTTATCTTACAAACAAATTATATGGCTAGCTAATAAAATTTGAGCAAAAGAACACTAAATGCATATTTGCCCTGTTAGATACTGAGATGAACACTAATTATTTTGGCATAACATCTAAACCCAGAAATAGTGATGGCACTTCTGTATATGACGGTGGTGGCATTTCTGGTCAGTGCCTAAAAAAAAAAAAAAAATCATACAATAAATTGCACAGCAATCTAAGAAAAATCAGAACTGAGCTAGTGGCTGAATTAAGTTCTGGAAAGATTAGGAAAAGAAGAACCCTGAGGCTAACAACCAGCCTAGTAATAATACCTCTCTCTTCCACAGCTCCCATCTCCTAAAAGTGGAAGGAAGATTTGTTTTTTGGTCTTTTTTCTGCTTCTAAACATCCAGTGAAGTCAACCATAACCTGCACAGTCCATGTTGTCTGCCCTACAAAGTGGACTGTGCAAGCCGTGGATGGGGAAGCAAGCACTGCTCTGTTTCAACTCTGTGATGCCACTTCACTCCCATCTCCACTCCCGCAGACTCAGGCATCCACAGGCATCCAGCAGGCCGATGACCTTAAACAAAATACAAGCATGTTGGTCCAATCATACCGTTCTCTCCAAAACGTGATACTGGGATACGCAACTGAAGAGACATAAGAAGCTGAGAGGACCGCCACAGTAATTCACCTTCAAGACGCAGCTCAGGACTGTAGGTGAAGCCTGCCTTAGACGCACAGTGCGCAAACTCCTCCTGCACTCCTGCCTAACACAGAGGTAAGAGTGAACACAGTAAGAGGACCCACAGGCAGCCTCAAACAGCTGGAACACAGGAATACGGGAGGAGCCAGAAATGAAAATGTAGATGGAATGAGACAGGTTTTTAAGTAAAGCATTTGACTAAATTGTGGAGTTTTTTTAGAACAATTACTTAGATCAACATAGAAAATAAACCAGCAGGGATTCCAGGTATGTGATTATTACAATAGCCCAAATGAAGGATGAAGAGGTGCAGAATTTAAAGCAGCAGGTACAGAAGGAACGGGACCAAGCGCACGCTTTACTAAGGTAAAAGCAGTACAAACCATCAGGTAGGGTTCAGAGTAAGAGCTCGAAGATTAAACATTTCTATCATGAAAGAAATGGGTGGTGACAGACATGGGGAATATGACAGGAAGCTCAGATACACACATGAGAGTACAGGGTCGGATACTAAGCTCGGGGGAAAGACCAGGAGAGATCTTCAGTGTATTGTTAGTGAATACAGGGCTGGCGCTCCAAACAGCTAAAAAAGGTAGATTTAAGAGTCATCACTGAATAACAGAATCCCTCAGCAACAGTACATCAGTTATAGATAAAGGATTAAGGAAAGACACCAAAAGAAACAGCAAGGAAAGCAGAGAAACCAAGACTAATGTCAAAGGCAAACATAAAGGTTGATGAGAGTTCTTGAAAGCTACAGAGAAGGCCACCAGTGGTAATGACAGTAAATTATAGCAAACAGTTGGCCTGGTCTAAAACAAACCATCACTTTCTTAATTATCACATACTTTTTAAAATTATACTTATATGTATTACTGAACTACCTAGCCATTCAAGTACGTATTTATCAACAACAGTAAATCTATTCTTTAGGAACTCCTGAGTTATCATGAATAAAGGTATACTAGTCATTCTGATGCAAGATTTCTGGCCTTTCAAAACTTTTGGCTTGGTGCCCATAGCTCAGTGCTTCGGGCACCAGCCACATGCACCAGGGATGGTGAGTGCAAACCCGGCCAGGGTCTGCTAAACGACAACAATAACAAAAAAATAGCTAGGCGTTGTGGCGGGCATCTGTAAGGTGTCTGTAGTCCCAGCTACTGGGAGGCTGAGGCAAGAGAATCACTTAACTCAAAGAGTTTGAGGTTACTGTGAGCTGTGACGCCATGACACTCTATCGAGGGCAACATAGTGAGAATCTGTCTCAAAAAAACAAAAGATAAAACTTTTTGGGTATGATGCTCACATCTATCAAATCAATTTAATAAACCATCTCATATCCATTACCATGCTGGGTGGCAGAGATTGATTCAGTCATTAACAAATATGAATGTCTCCTATATGGTGGGCACTGGGTGTACAGTAGTTAATAAATTCAAATACCCCTCCTCTCACAGAATTTTCTTGCCAGTGGAAGCATAAACCTCCTCTCCCTTAAGGAGCCCCTAAAAAACACTGTATTCTTGACTCATCTAAGAAAGACAACAAATTCACAGTTATTTCACAATGGTATTGTAATTAACAACAAAAAACAAAAGCTCTAATTAATCACCTAGAGTTATGCCTGTACTGTGGCATCATATAATATTGACTTAAACATGTATACAGTCAACTCCCAATTATCTGTGGGTAAATTATCCATGCATCAAGGGCAATTTACTAGCACTGATTCATGTTTCTGGGTGGTATCCTATCCAAATTTCTACCATGTAATCTTCTAACACATGATATGGTGTAAGAATATATAGGCGTTACACATGCCAATCTTACTATTTCCACCATTTTCAAAATGAACTTACAAGGACAAGCTCCCTAAATCCAATTCCCTTCAGTTCCTACCCCAGAGCCACTAACCAAATTCATCTCTGAAATTGGCCCCAAACTAATAAGCCTCCAAACATGGGCCTACCTTTTATCTATTTAGATCATGGTCTCTAAACGTTAAAGATCTCAAAAGCCCCCTTTGTAAAAACTATTGTTCTAATATAATATAAACATTATAAATTACACACAAAATATAGAAATTTGTTAAAAGAGACAGAATTTCTATCTTTTTCTTCCACCACACCAGCAATTGGTTGCACGTACACCTTGGAGCACTATGCACCCTGCAAGAGAGACATCACTCTTATCTTAAAGAAACTGAAGCTAAGAGGTTAATTTTCTGTGGTCACAAACTAGGATGAGGTTTAAGCAGGTGTAGACCCAGTGCTCAAGGTCTCTGTACCCTTTCTCTACCACTCCAATCTCTTTACTTATACTTGGGACCTCTCTACTTATACTTAGACCTCTCTCTCTCTGATCTCCCACCTCACCCCTTAAGGCTACCCACTACCTTCCAAAAGCCTCCCATCTCAAGATGCTGCTGGAGAGAGGAGGTATTCTTTTTGTGCCTCAGAAAATGGTGTGCAGGCCAGAGCAGTGGCTCACGCCTGTAATCCTAGCATTCTGGGAGGCCGAGGCAGGTGGATTACTTGAGCTCACAAGAAAGCATGGATCAAGGTCCAGAATGAAGATCCCTGCAATTCCAATAAATGACAATGAATGACACAGTGGGGCATGGGGGAAGGAGAGAGCAGACAGAGGAGGAGGGAGGGGGCGAGGGAAAGAAAACCAAAATAAACAAAAAAAGAAAAGAAAATAGTGTCTAACTTTCATATAAATTGGATTCAATTCGACTAAAGTATATTACTTAAATATTAATTTTGCAATTCAACTTGTCAATATGTTGTTTAGGATACTGCATCCTCATCTATAAGTGAAACATGTTTGTAATTTCTCTTTACAACAATATATTTTCTCTAATTTCAATATCAGGTGTATCCTGATCATGAAGAATGATATTGAAATATTTCTTTTATTGTTTATAAGATATCTGGAATTGCTTGTTTTGTAAAAAAAAAAAAATTCAAACAGTACCAAGAAATGCAAAAAAAAACCTGAATGTCAGCTGCATATGGCACAAAGAGGCATTGTCAGTATTATCTTCATACTTCAGGAAATCTAAATTTCACAAGAATACTGTTTTTCAGCATCTTTCTATTTGTAGTTAACAAGTAAATGTTTTTATAATCAAAGAACTGTTGGAAGTGTTTATTATTATAATGATATGAGTACGTATGCTGTAGTTTAACTCGCACTTTTTTTTTTCTGTATAAGGGCACATAGTAAATATTTGAGATTTTCACAAGTATTCGACTCTGTTAGAGCATGAAAGCAGTCGTAGACAATATATAAACAAATAAACATGACTATTCTAGTAAAAAAAAAAATTGGATAGTTTACGTTTTTTTCTTGTCATAAATTAAACTTTAGTTATCAAAAAAAAAAAAAAATGAATCCCATCTTGCTGAGCTTCAACTTCTCAACCATGAAAGATGGGATGTACTAACCTACCCTAGAAGTAAATGTGATGGCTAAATGAGATAACACTCATGAGAACATCCAACAGTATTTGGCATATAAGAGGCACACAATTAACTATGTTTCTTGCCCTTATTATATAAAACAAATGCTTTAAAAAATATTAAGGCTTACCCATTAAGGATTTAAAGCTACCTAAAATTACACTTGTAAGTTCCTCGAGGGGGGGAAACCCTTAATAGTACCTACATTGCTTACAAAACTTTTCAAAGGCATTGTATGAGATCAGTGCTTACCTTAACATGTTGTTGCAAACGGTAAAGCTGTGGGGGTAAGGGTAAGCCCCCTACTAGAAGCACCGTTTTCATACGTGGGAGGCCGGTCATCAGTTCCTTAGCTTGTTTCTCTATCTGAATGGCTAACTCTCTTGTTGGTGTGAGAATGAGTGCAGATGGAGTTCTGCTCTGCAACAACATGAAAAACAAGTCTAAAAACACCAGCAATTAATTCCTGCTGATATGAACTAAATCTTCACAGTGATTCCAAGAACACTGCCCTTTATAGTGTTCCCATCAGCCCAACTGGATATGAGATCTCCTGCCTTCTGTGTACTACAGCTTTTTCCTTTAAAAATTAAAGCCATTCCTTATATAACACAGACACAGTACTATGAAAGATTAAAATTAGGCCATAGGCTCGGCGCCTGTGGCTCAAGCAGCTAAGGCGACAGCCACATACACCTGAGCTGATAGGTTTGAATCCAGCCCCGGCTGCCCAACAACAATGACGGCTGCAACCAAAAAATAGCTGGGCGTTGTGGCAGGCGTCTGTAGTCCCAGCTGCTTGGGAGGTGGAGGCAGGAGAATCGCTTGAGGCCAGGAGTTGGAGGTTGCTGTGAGCTATGATGCAATGGCACTCTACCCAGGGCGACAGCTTGAGGCTCTGTCTCAAAATAAATAAATACATAAATAAAAATAAAAATAAAATTGGGCCATAGTAACTAAGGTGGGAAAACTGAGGGTTTGCTCTTAGTTAATTGGACTCTGCAATCTCTAGCCATCCTCCCCTGGAGAGAAAACTCCTTGGTCACCATGATGATCTGGTCAAAGGTTGGCATTCGACCCTTTACTTTTCCCTCTCAGCTCTCTTGTAGATTCACTTCTTTTTTTTCCCCAAAGAACTTATAGATATATCGGTATCCTATTTCTTGCTTTACAGCTCTATTTTGGTCCTCCAGCAGTGTGTCTGACCTACATTTTGAACATCTAGCGCTTTCTTTTATTTTTTTCTCACATTATCATCTACGACTCTCTAGTTCCAAATTTATCTCTTTTATCTCTTCTCTCTTTCTCCACAATTTTTTACTTGTTTCCTTCTTTTTTTTTTTGAGACGGCGCCTCAAGCTGTCACCCTGGATAGAGTGCTGTGGCATCACAGCTCATAGCAATCCCCAATTCCTGGGCTCAAGCAAGTCTCCTGCCTCTGCCTCCCAAGTAGTTGGGACTACAGGCGCCCGCCACAATGCCCAGCCATTTTTTGGTTGCAGCCGTCTTTGTGGTTTGGCGGGCCTGGGCTGGATTCGAACCCGCCAGCTCAGGACGTGACTGGCGCCTTATAGGCGCTGAGCCTGTTTCCCTCCTTATCATGCTTCATATCTCATAAGCTTACCATAATACTTGGCAAATAGTAATTACCCAAAATGCTTGTTAAGCTACGTAGGTATAAAAATGTTCTAAATTATAACAAGTAAGATAGTATTAAGATGAACTATGAGTCACATTTAAGGGTATTTTATGAAATCCTACGATATTGTGTTCCAACTTTGGTATAAATCAACTTTTTCAAAGTATAAAATCCAAGGAGGCAGAATTGACATATAAATTGCAGTTTATCTAGTTGGCAGGATCTTTCTCCCCAAATGTAAAGTTTCTTTCAAAAGTCTGTTTTAGGGCATTCTATCCAGGGTGACAGCTTGAGGCTCTGTCTCAAAAAAAAAAAAAAAAGTCTGTTTTAGGGTGGTGCCTGTAGCTCAGTGGGCAGGGTGCCGACCACCCACTGGCGGGGTCAAGCCTGGCCCAGGGCCTACTAAACAACAATGACAACTGCAACAACAACAGAAAAAAATAGCTGGGCATTGTGGCAGGTGCCTGTGTCCCAGGTACTTGGGAGGCTGAGGCAAGAGAATTGCTTAAGCCCAAGAGTTTGAGGTTGCCAAGAGCTATCACGCCACAGCACTCTACCAAGGGAACATAGTGAGACTGCCTCAAAAAAAAAGTCTGTTTTAAAAAATAGTTAGTAAGAAAACATATTTTTAGGCCCAACATAATAGAAGAAAAATTCCCTAAAATTATGTTTTGCATACAAATTACCAGAAGCAAAAATAGCACTAGGAGCACTAGTGACTAAAGTTCCAAATATTTAGCATCAGCTTGTAATTTTAATATAGTTAAGGATGGAACTTGGTAAACACCTCATTTGTTTCTGAGAATGATATATGTGAACTGTATGACTTACTTCAAATAAAGCTCGGATGATAACAGGAAGGAGAAAAGCAGCTGTTTTTCCTGAACCAGTATCTGCACTGGCCAGAATATCTCTTCCCAGAAGTCCCACAGGAATCATCTGCATTTGGATAGGGGTTGGTACTTCATAACCTGATTTCTTCAAGTTGTGATTTAAGGCCTCAGGGAAACCACAATGTTCAAAGTCAATGATTGGCCTCGTGACTTCTTGCCCTTGAACTAAAATTCCCAGCTGCTGCTTAAGATTTTCAATCTGGTTCTCCTGAAGGTTCAAAATAAAGGGGTGTTCTTTGTAGACATAGAAAGCATTCAGTAGAGACTCTGGCTCCAAATCAGCTTTCTGTGGATCACTAACTTTTAATTTCTCTTCCTTTTCCTTAACTTGTAGAAGATGTTTTGCTTTACACTCCAGGCTGCACACATCTTCATCAGTCTTATCACAGATATATTCTCCATATCGACCACAGACAACACAGACAGGTTCTCCAGGTTCTGCCCAGCGCTGTGTTTTGGAAAATGACTTAACAGGCTCTTCAGAAGGATGGCTGTCCTTTGCACAATGCTCAAGTCCTACTGAACAAACCTCAGCCAACTGGCCAGCTGGATTAGGAATGGGACAAGACTTACCTGTGTGGCTGTCTGGTGTTGTGGCTTCTTTTCTAACTAAAGGATCAACTGGAACATCTCTGTCTTTGTCTAACTGAAGATCTTCTGCTTCTGGTTTCATTTTCTTAGCTATACAATTTTTGCCATGTTCATTAGCATTTCTCTTGATTTTTAGAGATCTTGGAACAAACATCCTTCAATATTCTGTTGAGAAAATTATATAGTAAGATTTATTTTGCGCTTAATAAGATTCACACAGAAAGTACCACATATTATCCTCCAGTCAGCCTTTGTCCCAGGGCTTTGCCTCAAAGGAACAATGAAGACATCATTATACTATTTACATCAGTTTTTCTTCCATTCACCAATTTCCTCAGTTGAAAAGATAGGAGTCTTTTCCTTATAATTAGCAGTAGTGAAACACTGCACACTGCTCCACACAGCTCTTCTGACATGGTCTATTTCTGGTGGCTGATTACTTGAATTTTGAAGTATCAGATATTATAGAAATTCTGGGACAAATCCTTCTATTTCATTTTCAAAAATAAAGAAAATGGCATCCTTCACAATTAGAATCTTCAAAATCAGGCCCGGCACAGTGGCTCATGCCTATAAATCCCAGCTGCTGCTGGAGTCCTAAACAGGAGGATCATTTGAGGCAAGAGTTTCAGCCCAGCCTGGAACGTTACAACAAATTTTTCAAAAATTAGTCAAGCATGGTGGCGAGTGCCTATAGTCTTTGCTACTGAGAAGACTAAACAAGGAAGATTGTTTGAGCCTAGGACTTGGAAGTTGCAGTGAGCTGTAACAGTGCCACTGCACTCCCCTCTGGGCAACAAAACGAGACCTTAGGGTGGTGCCTGTGGCTCAGTGAATAGGGTGCTGGCCTCATATACCAAATGTGGTGCGTTCGAGCCCAGCCCCAGCCAAACTGCCACAAAAAAATAGCTGGGCATTGTGACAGGCACCTGTAGTCCTAGCTACTCAGGAGGCAGAAGCAAGAGAATCGCCTAAGCCCAAGAGCTGGAGGTTGCTGTGACCTGTGATGCAACAGCACTCTACAGAGGGCGACAGGTAAGACTCTGTCTTTAAAAAAAAGAAAAAAATGAGACCTTATTTCAAAAAAACAAAAAAATGAGAGGAAAGGAGCGAGGGGGGTGGGGTCTTGGTGTGTGCCACACCTTTTGGAGGCAGAACACAATTGTAAGAGGGACTTTACCTGACAAATGCAATCAGTGTAACCTGGTTTCTTGTACCCTCAATGAATCCCCAACAATAAAAATAAATAAATAAATAAATAAAAATTAAAAAGAAAAAAACACAAAATATAGTACAGCCTCCATAGTTGATTCCCTCCCTACATTGGTCACCTCCTTAAGTTGACCTAATTTTCATAGACTGGACATGTACCACATGTCTTCATTGGTACAGTAGGCCTAATTCCTTATGTTGACCACCTCTGTATGTTTACCTTGTGAAATAAACTTAACAGAAGTTCTATTAAAATCAAAACCACAAAGTACAGAGAAAAACACTATTTTAATATAATACTTAGTGCTTATTGTGTGCCAGTGTTTAGTGGTTTTATTTTTCACATTTTCTGGATATTGTTAATAACCATTCTTTTCTTTTTTATTATTTATTTATTTATTTTGGAGACAGAGTCTCACTATGTTGCCCCCTCAGTAGAGTGCCATGGTGTCATCCCAAGTAGCTTTCACTACAGGCGCCCGCCACCACGCCTGGCTATTTTTTGTTGTTGTTGCAGTTGTCATTGCTGTTCAGCTACCCTGGGCCGGGTTCGAACCTGCCAGCCTCAGGGGCGGGCACCCTACCCAGTGAGCTACGGGTGCAGCCAGTGTTTAGTATTTTACCTAATCTTTACATCAGGTAAAATAAGTTACCTCCTTATATACAGTGAGACCTATTTTGATTATGCTGTATTATGTGTATCTCAACGATACGCATTTTTATTACGTGGCACATTATACATAATATAGCTTAACGCAAACATTTATTTTTCACATTTCGCAAGTAAAGGAGCCATCTACTCAATGATTTGTCCCAGGTCACACAATTAAATACTTGTTTGAGCCTACATCCTCTGGCTCTAGACCATAGCCACACCTCCTTATACCAAAAATATATTTTTGCTAAATTACAGTGATTGGCAAAGAGGGCTTTTTTTTTTTTTTTTTTTTTTTCTTTTTTTTTATTATTAAACCATAGCTGCGTACATTAGTGCAATCAAGGGGTACAATGTGCAGGTTTCATATACAATCTGAAATGTTTTCATCAAACTGTTTAACATAGCATTCATGGCATTTTCTTAGTTATTGTATGAAGACATTTGTATACTGCATTTAGTAAGTTCCGCCTGTACCCTTCTAAGATGCACTGTAGGTGTGGCCCCACCAATTACCCTCAATCCCAACCTTTCCCCTTCCCTCCCAATCATGTCTTAAAGTTGTGTTTCTGTTAGGTAGGGTGAAGGAGAGACAGAGGCAGTTGATTCTAGGTGATCACTTGTCCATAATAAGAGGAACCGAATTACCAGAGTGGGCTGCCAAGAAAGCGTAGCATTTCGAGAAGGCTTCCAAAAACTGAACTGATGTTTGTTCTGCCAAAATGAGTCTCAGAAGTGGAGAGGCCTCAATGTGGAGATATGACCAAGGCCACAAAAAGGGATCTTTGCAGCATGCCTACAAGTGACCGTATCCTCAAGTGACCCATTTTCATTAACACAGTAAAATTGTCACCACTTTTATCACAGTTTACTAATACTATGACAGCTTCTGGAAATTGCCTTACGGGGATAGAAATGGGAGGACTCCATTCCGGAAGTTTTCCCCCTTTCCAGGAAAAATAAATACTTTATACCTCCACCCCCCATCAGTTCATATAGATTTGGAAAATCAGCACAAAGGAGGAAAATGTCACTAAACTCAGAGTCTTTTCCACTTGAGAAGGTAGATGTCTCTAGAGTGTACTGCCTTTTAATAAACTTTGACATTTTGCATACTTGTATCTACCCGTTCTGCTCATTTGTTCCCTTGTCTTGGTACCAGTAACCATTCTTTAGGACCTGGAACCAAACATCAGTGAACACATACCTGACATCTATTCCCTATATGTGACATTTTAGTGCCAAACTCTGGGACTAAAGTATACATTTTCAGCAACAGAAGCTAATGGAACAGTAGACATCCTGAATTCACACTGCGGGCTCAGCACATGTAGCTTAGTGGTTAGGGCACCAGCCACATACACCAAAGGTGTTGGGTTTGAGCCCATTCTGGGTCTGCCAAGCAATGACAACTATAAGCATAAAATAGCCGAACCTTGTGGCAGATGCCTATAGTCCCAGTTACTTGGGAGGCTGAGGCAAGAGAATTGCTTAAGCCGAAGAGTTTGAGGTTTCTGTGAGCTCCATGGCACTCTACCCAGGGTGACATAGTGAGACTGTCTCACAAAAAATTTAATTCACGCTGCCTGCTGTTCATTACTTATTACACAAACAGCTCATTGCTTTTCAGGTAATATAGCTCCTTGCCTACCCCTGTTCCATTTCCTTTTTTACGTTTTGCACATGCACATCATCCCCCAGTTGAACCTTATATTCAAAAGCTTACAAAGGCTCAGGCTCCACAAGCAGAACATTAAACAGCAGATTTTTAAGGTCTTGTAAGAAGAATCAGGATGAAGAGACCAAGAAAAACCAGGCCAGCATCAGACCCCAAGAGCAGAAGAAAGCTTTTGAAATGGTTGCTACCACTAGGGAAGAAGGTTGTCGGGACAGAGACTCTACAGGGTCAGGAAAGAAGACATCAGGCCTGAGCCCTTCCTTCACTATCACTATGGGTTCATGAAGGAAGGAATGATTCAGGAAGGGGACTCGCCTGAAATCATCCCCTCACTACTAGGGGGATGCCCTGGAAGTGACATTGCTCTCTCCTGGAGACTGGGGGTCATGCTCAACTTCTAGCCCCTGTGAAATCCCTGAACCAGCTCTGACTCCCCGGAAGTCTTTCAGTCTGATGGACACGCTCCAGCTTCAGAACAAGGTGCAGTTTCAGATACTGGGAAGGCTGATGATTGGGTAGCTGTCTCTCTGTCACCATAAAGAAGTTCCTCTGTGCTCCCTGGATATTCAGGGCCTTTGTTTCCCTCTCCTGTATCTCTTAAAAATGGTAGGGAAAGTACAAACACAGTGTGCTCTAGAGTCCCTCTGCTCCCAGGTTGATGATCCCTTGTTTGTTTCTTTTAGTTTTTCCAGCTGGCCTACCCCATTGTTTGATGAAGTCTTTATTATTTTTTTTCTTTTCAGTCAGACTCAAGCTGTCACCTTGGGTAAAGTGCCGTGGCATCACAGGTCATGGCAACCTCCAAGTCTTGGTCTTCAGCGATTCTGTTGCCTCAGCCTCCCAAGTACCTGGACCACAGGCGCCTCCCACAACGCCTGGCTATGTTTTTGTTGCAGTTGTCATTGTTTGGCAGGCCCAGGCTGCATTCGAACCCACCAGCTCTGGTGTATGTGGCTGGCGCACTAGCTGCTTGAGCTACAGGTGCTGAGCCTGTTTGATGAAGTCTTAACTTTAGATCAGAGACCTAAATTCTTTAAAACAGGCCTCCTTCCCAGATCTTTAAATAGGAAACACTTAAATGGGATGCCATTTTCATTCTAAATAGATGAACACTTAAAGCAAGAAGGAACCAGGATGTAGGAGAGAGATGTGAAGAAACTCATGAATATGAAGAACATGGGTGGTAAGGAACACCAATAGGAAAGAGAAAGATTTTGTATAAGACAAAACTAAATGTAACAATGTCCCAAAATAAGTCATGCTTTCAGAAGAAAAATTTCAGACAAACGTTGGGCTTCAGTGTGTCAAAAATGGTCTGTGTAAGGGATAGTATTTGCAAAGGTAAACTTATAAACAATTTTGTATGTGAAAATGTTGGCCTAACTGAAAAGGGAATCTCCAACAAAGTGTTAGTTTTGTTTTGAGACTTTGTTTAAAACCTCTTCAGATTGCTTGTGTATGTGTTGAAAGTGACAAACATCGATTATTCAGCTTCAATCTGCCATAATAGCATTAAAATAAACCTGTCTTTATTTTCTTCTGCCTGCCTGAAACTGTATTTGCTTAGTCATGGGGGAGGAGATCAAGATTAGTAAACTGTTATCTCTACTCAAGGTCATCAGTTACTCCTTTGAAGTAAAGAAAAACAAGAGCCAACTTTATCCTTTAAAACACCAGCCTCTTTTTCTTACTGGGTGATGTTTTCACTCCTTCCTCTCTGTCTTTAATTCACTCCTGACACATCTTGGGTTTTTATAGCTAAGATAAGATATCAGAATGTGTATGCGTAACTATTGCCACACTTGAACAACAACAAATTTTTCTTTCACCAGTGTGGACTTGGGCCACACTGGACCATTTGTGACTGTGGGACAAACTGGGGACTCCTAACTCTTTGTGGTGCCCTTTTGGTGTTGTGACTTTCTCAATCAAATAAGGTGACTGAATTTGATTTTTAACCTTCTGCATCATTGGTAGCTCTTTTTAAACCTATGGCCTTGCTCTGCTCTTGGCTGTTAGAAAGGTCTAATTAGCCACCCTTCAACATAAAGCAAATGGCCTGTGTTAAACTTCTTTACAAACTCCCTGAAGAGATCCAGGAAGAGCCCCCAGACTCCTCTCAGGCTGAATCAGTGGGCAGCTCTTTCACTGTGGTCACTAGTAAAACTCAGGTCAGACAGGGAGGTCATCTGAACACTGACGACTTGGTAAGGCAAAGCCTATGCAGAATTACCCAGCCACAAATAAGTATGAAACTCAGGAATTGAGGGTCAAAATTGGGTGTGTGCTTGGTAAGGGATGCCACCTGCCACTGCAATCTGACCTTGTGCTTCTGGGTGAGAAAATTCAGGCCCCAGCCAACTCTGGCAACCTGAGATGGGCATAACATCGTCCACAGGTAATACTTGGTCCATGAGTATGATGCCTTTATGAACAGCAGCAATTTGGTAAAATGGGTCTAGGCATGCCCAGTCCAATGGGTAGTCTACCCTCTCTTCTTTACCTGTGGAAAGCTGTAGGCCAAGCCTTTCTAATACTTTCTGGGACTACATATTCATTGCTTAATATTTCACTCTCCCCTCTAAACAATCTGTAGCAGGAGGGACAGGACAGATGGAACACAAATTCTTAAACCTCTTACAAGCTAGATTGGAGAAAAAGAGTTGAGTCATCACTTCCCTTAGATACCTGATTTTCTTGCTCTATTAGGGAGAGAGTTAGTATCTAAATTAAATACTCACATTACCGTTTCTCCAGAAAACAATAGCCTTCCAATGAAGGTATTCCATGAACACGCCTGGTAGGGGTTAGTCCAGTGTCTGGAGGATGAGGACAAATGAACACAAGAAATCAACATCCAGGTTAACTTCTTCCTCTGGGGTGAGGTTCCCCCTGGGAAACTTCAGGACCCCCTCAGTGGAAGTTCATTTAATACCAGAAGCTCGAGCACCACAAACATCTTCATACCCTCTGAAACAAAGCATTACTAGCCCCTTTGGCAAATTTATGAGATATGGGACCATATGGCCCTTCCAGTCTTTGTGTAACACTCCTATTCTTTTCATTGAAAAGCCTGGAATAGATGAATACTTATTTTCCTACACCTAAAAACTGTGTAATAAAGTTGTAGTTTACATTCATCTGATAGAACCTAACACTTAAGTTCTTTTGATTATTTTCCCTTTAATGTACAATTTGTGTTGTACTCTGTGTCTCTCTGCCTGTATCCCCAGGGGTACATGTTTGATTTTGAGTCCATTTTCTACGTGATGATAGGTAACTTGCATAAAGAGGAGCTTGGGGGAGCAGAGAAGTAATACTTGGCTCCCTCTGTCTTGGTTTCCCCTTGGCAGGTACTAGATTTATGAAGTGAGCTGAAGCAGTGTTGGATTCTGATTAGTTTTCACCAAGAATGTTTCTTATTCTATAAAGATAACCATCTGACATTTTGTAGCAGTGATGTCTTTGTGTTAATTTTTTCGTTTGGCTTTCACAAGATTCTGCTGTGAAATATCAAATGGTACAAGTACATATGAAAGTCAATCTGTTACCCAAATAACAAATGGTAACAACACTTTTTTTTCAGAAAGAGTTACTATTTCACCCCTGGTAGAGCAATACAC
>CAUYRH010058664.1:0-52332 GCA_963574655.1 Perodicticus potto
CGTTATTATGCTTTGACAATGAGGCAACTTCTAAAAGACAGTGACATACATCGTATGTGCACTAGTTCTCTGACTGTCACCTACCTAGAAGTGTTTACAAATATACATGTACACATTCACAGTGCCAAAAAAGGGATACATATTTTAAGAAAGGAAAAGAGTATTAAAATTATAATACTCAAGTCACATTTGATGCCTGCAATTACAAGAGATACGAGATACAATATACAAGATAACAAATGTTATCAGTATATAATGAGTATTACAATTTTAACATAGTTTTTCCTTTTTTAAAATGTGTATATATTTCTTGGCACCCTCTGTATATATATTCACACAATTGCTCAGGTAAACAGTTTCAATAATATTTTTCTTTTTAGGGTAAAAATGATATAAACATCTAGTGAAAGTCATTAACTGGTGGGGGTGAGGGAAGGGGAGAGCAGAGAGAGAAAGAATGAGGGAGGGGTGGGGAAAGGAAGAGCAGAGAGAGGGAAGGAGCGAGGGGGGTGGGGTCTTGGTGTGTGCCACACCTTTTGGGGGGCAAAACACGATTGTAAGAGGGACTTTACCCAACAAATGCAAGCAGTGTAACATGGTTTCTTGTACCCTCAATGAATCCCCAACAATAAAAAAAAAAAAAAGAAAGAAAAAAAGTCTTTAACTGGAGGCTGCAGCTTCGTTAGATGGTAAAGAATTATTTTAGTTAATATTTTAATAGCTCCAATTAGAGCCTTCTCATCATAGAATAAATTACAAATATACATATTTATAATCTTCACTTATGGCTATAGTAACTTTGGGCATAAAAAATGAATCGTGTTATGTGATGACTATTACAAAATGGATTTAAAATTAGTTTGTCAATTTCGGTCAGTGACACTGATCAGAAATGTGAACGTTATCACAAGTAAGAATTGCGTTCATCCAAAATAGTAATTATTGTACTTTCAGAGAAGTGAACTAATAGTCACAATAAGAAAGAGTCAGGGCCTAAAGTCCTTTTAACTTCATCAGACGTGGATGAGCTAAAGCAACAAGCTATCACATGTTCATAACCCTAAAACGTTTGAAGTCATTTTGAAGAACTACAAATCCTTCCCCTTCCTATATCATTCTTTCAGCGTCAATCCCAGACTGTGAAAACTCAGTGTAAGAAAATACAGTGAGCCTGACTGCAGATTGTATTCTTACTGTAAAATCATTCTCAGCTTTGCACCTAATTTGTGCTCAGTAAATATTTATTGGTTATTCATTGCTCAACGGACAGAAAAAGCAGTTGTCTATGCTGATAAGTGAAATACCCAGGAAATTAGAGAACGCAGATGCAGTTCCCATGTGTGGGTGTGTGTTTTACAGATAGTGGATGGGAAGATGAGCAACGCTCAGATGATTCTTCTCATTGACAACGCCAAGATGGCAGCAGACGACTTCAGCCTCAAGTAAGTTTCCTCTTCACAGTATTGTGTGGGGTTTTGTTTTCTGGCTTTACAAAAAAGAAAACTCATCTTGCCATTACCCTCATCTAAAATCTTACAGTTAAAACAACAGATCCAGTGCATGGTACGCAAATGGCCTCTACCTTAAATGAATCAGATATGAAACATACAGCATGGGGATATTTGAATATGAATCAGGAATAGATGATGTTAAAGAGTGGTTATGAATTTCAGGTGGGATAGATGTTATACTTACTTAGAAGAACACCTTTTACTTAAAATACACATGCTGAAGTATTTAGTGATGAAATGTCATCACATCTATAATTTGCCTTGAAACCCTTCAGCAGTGAATATAGATGAAGCAAATATGGCAAAGTACTAAAAAGTTTCTAAATCTAGGTGTTAGGCATATGTCTATTATTCTAGTCTTCTCACTCACTGTGAAAGTTGACATTGACTCATCATCACAGAAAAACATAGCGTGAAACAGACATACAAAGGACATCCTATATTTACTCACTTTTCTCTCATTAAACTTTACAAAAGTCTCCTACAAAAAAGTAAGAGACTCATCTCTAAATTAAGATGAATCCTTTCAAAGACCATAGGCTTCCAAGAAGAGGCCCACTCTTCTCTTCCTTCTAACCAAAGGTATGAAAATGAACACTCTTCTAAGAAAGACTTGGAAATTGAAGTTGAGGGCCTCCGAAAGACCCTGGACAATCTGACCATTGTCACGACAGACCTGGAACAGGAGGTGGAGGGGTTGAGGAAGGAGCTCATCCTCATGAAGAAGCACCATGAACAGGTAGGACTCAAGACTCCCCCCCACGGTGCCTGGTAATGCACCCAGCTCTTCACCTGCACAGTTCAGCTGTGTGAGAAACCACCGCCTGGGTCCCAGTCCTCATGTCTTTCAACCTACATAATCACTAAAAAAGTTTAATTTTTTTCCAATTTCAGGTTTAACAGAACAACCAAAATGCAATTATAATTAATGATGAATTGGTCAACAGTTTTGCAACATGACATTTTGTTAACATGATACTATAAGAATAAATGTGTGAGACTGAACTTCTCTCACTGGCCCAATATGTAGCAAATTGGAGAACAATAAAATAAAGAGAATCTGCTACAGACCAAGATAAATATGATTCTAAATTAAAAATTTTCCAGAAACATTTAAATGCCTTTTTTCCCCCCTTTGGAGACAGAGTCTCACTCTACTGCCCTGGTTAGAGTACCATGGCATTAGCCTAGCTCACTGCAACCTTAAACTCCTGGGACTATAGGTGCCCCACCACGTGCAGCTAATTTTTCTATTTTTTGTAGAGATGAGGTCTCACTCTTGTTCAGGTTGATTTGGAACTTCTGACCTCAAATGATCCTCCCACCTAGGCCTCCTGAAATGCTAGGATTACAGGTGTGCAAGTGAGCCACCGCACCCAGCCTTAATTGACTTCTAAAAAGTTTCCATCCATCTGAAGTTCCTGAGACTCTGATAGAATGATAGAAAAACAATTTCCATTTTAGGCAAACAAAATTGCTTCTGAACATCAAAGAGCCGGGTTTCTGAATAGCTGGTTAGACAATGATTGTTAATTAACCCTTCCCTGTGGCTGCTTGGTTTCCACGAAATCCTATGGGCGTCAGCTGTACAGTCATAAGGCATTGACAAGATTTTTAAAGCCATTATGCTTTCAGACTTTTGTTCACTGAACTGTTTCCTAAAAACTTTGACCATAACCTGAAATGTTCAACTGCTTAATTGTGTAGCCACTTCGCCAGTGAACATTTGATAAAGAGTACTTTGCAAACTGTATAAGCACAATTCTTTCAGTAATAATAGAAGCCAATCGATTACCTGTCTTGTGCTATTCCTTATAAAATTATTAGATAAAAAAAGCTTATAATCTTTTGCCATCAAAAATAACTGAGGAACCCAACCAGACCAAAGCGTAACAACAATGTAAGCTGAATGTTTAAAAGCTCCATTTACTGCTGCCAATCAACGCAACAGTCCAGCCCTGTGATTGTCACAGCCGATTCATTTTCTGTCTGTTATTGAACAGGAAATGAAGGAGCGTCATGTGCCAAATGACTTCCAGGTCAATGTGAAGGTGGATACAACTCCAGGTGAAGATCTGATTAAGATCCTAGAGGATATGAGACAGGAATATGAACTTATAATAAAGAAGAAGCATCAAGACTTGGACGCCTGGTATAAAGAGCAGGTAAAAGACAGTTGCTCAAACTTCCCAAAGTTCCCATGTCCACATGGTCCCAATGCTGATGCCTCTGTCTCTCTTGTCCCGTAGTCAGCAGCCATGTCCCAGGAGATAACCAGTCCAGCAGCCATTCAGAGCAACCAAAGTAACATCCATGAGCTGAAGCGCACGTTCCAGGCCCTAGAGATTGACCTTCAGACACAGTACAACAGGGTGAGTCTGGGCTGGGAGAATCCTGGGTCCCACACCACTCCTCCATGCAGCCTTCCATGACTTCTCTCCCAGGCGCCTACATTCCAAAAACTCCCCTGGGGCAATCTCTCACTTTCCACTTTGCGTCCAAATTGTTCATGATGAAAACGATCATAAGAGGTATCATGTACTGAGTGTCCAGATGATGCCAGATGTGCTAAGTAATTCATTATATTAAATGTCATTAATCCTCACATTAACCTTTCCAGGAAGCTCCTAGTGTCCTCATTTTAGAGATGAAGAAACCAAAGCTTCAATGGGTAATTAGCCAAGGTCACACAGAAAATAAGTGATCAATGGTGAAACCAGTGATGTTTTGGGGTGGGGGACTGTAGACCCCCATAATTTCTATCAGCACCCTCTCCACTTACAATCAGGCTGCACTCCCCCACTCCTAATATAAAGAAATTCTGGTACCAACATGGCAGGTGACAAATCCAAGCCTATGTAATGCCAAAGAACTGCTCTATTTTTATGTGTGTGTCCTAGCCCCCAGCAAATTAAAAATTCTCCTATCCAAGTGAACCTGCATCCTCATTGTTTATGAAAATGCTCTGTATGAGTATCATAAGCATTCAGAGTTCATTAAGGAAGGTCTATCATTCGATTCCCTTTACAGCCTATCGAATGTTCTAATCATTCATCAATATAATTCCTGGGTGCTTCTCCACCCTCGGTTTTTCGAGGATACCATGTGTTTATTTGTTTTGCCGATGCCCATGGCAAGTGTTGTGTTTTACAAACCCATAATGGTAAAGAGATGTTTAAAATGTGCACTACATAGATGACGATAATGAACACAGAAAGAATAGAGTGTTTTGCAGCTTTCGAAATACTTGAACATACACTGTTTCACAATGACCCTGTGAGGCGGGCAAGGTATTTATACGTCCGTTCTCATGCATTCTGCCCCAAACCTATAAGTCAACCCCCTTGTCACCTGGAGATGCCCAGCAAACCCCAGGACACCAAGAAGAGGAATCAGCACATGCTAAGTGTTACTGAATCCATCAGGCCATCAGTTGGTTAATGAAAGAAATGTCACTTCTCTTCCAGAAATCTGCTTTGGAAAACATGTTATCAGAGACCCAGTCTCGGTGTGCCTGCCAGCTCCAGGACGTGCAACAGATCATCTCGCATTATGAGGAGGAATTGATGCAGCTACGCCATGACCTGGAGCGTCAGAACATCGAATACAAGGTGCTCCTGGGCATCAAATCCCACCTGGAGAAGGAAATCACCACCTACCGCCAGCTGCTGGAGGGAGAGAGCGGAGGGTAAGTCTGGCGTGATAGGGGCACGTTTGTGCACCTGGTGGGTTCTGGCAGCAATAGCCACGCTTGAGAAAGAAAGGTTCATGCTGAATTTCTCTGGAGGATACCTCCATAAGGTTGTATTTGATTAAGCAGCTAGGGTGAATTAACCAGCTAATACTCCTAGGACACTAAGATTTGCAGTTAGAACAGTTAAAATTAGTATATTAAAACCTCTAGAAAGGTTCGGCACCTGTGCCTCAAGCAGCTAAGGCGCCAACCACATACACCTGAGCTGACAGGTTCAAATCCAGCCCAGGCCCGCCAAACGACAATGACGGCTGCAATCAAAAAATAGCCGGGCATTGGGCAGGCACCTGTAGTCCCAGCTACTTGGGAGGCGGAGGCAGGAGAATCACTTGAGCCCAAAAGTTAGAGGTTGCTGTGAGCTGTGATGCCACAGCACTCTACCCAGGGCTCTGTCTCAAAAAAAAAAACCTCTAGAAGGGAACAACTCAGTTGTTCGCTACTGTGTTTCCCGGTGGGAAGGCAAACGATTTTGGCTTCATGAAAAGAAGATGGCAGTGGAAAAAGATTCATAAGAGATTGAGATGTCTAATATGTCTAGCACCCCAAGGAAATGACTACTTGGCCATATAAAGACCAGACATTCTGACCCAAGAGAATGGGTTTGTTAAAAAAAAAAAGAAAGAAAGAAAGAAAACTACATAAATAAAATGTCATCAGATCAAACCTTGAGCAATCCGAGAAGCTCAGGGTTCACCAGCTTGAGACCCAGACCCTAGACAAGATCCCAGTGAAGGCAAAGCCTGCAGCTGGCTGAAAGAATGGGGTGATATTGTACACCTCCCCAGACTCCAGGATTAGTGGGAAGCAGTACTCCCTCGCTTCTGGACCCAGGAGCTTCTCCCATTAACTCATGACCTTGAGACTACTGAGCTCAGATAATTATCCTCATTAGAGAGCTGAGAATTGACAAGCAAACGAAGGAAGTTAGTTCATTCTGAGTTTGTATAATTGTTGCTAACACTACGTGACCTTTAACCTTTGTCACTTTTATAGGACAATGGAGGAATCTAACTCGAGCATGAAAGGTAAAAAAATTTCTTTTCTTTCTGATTCTTTTATTATTATTATTATTAAGTCATTTGTACATAGATCATACATACATTTATGCCATTGGGGCCGTGGAATACTATGCAGCATTAAAAGAAATGGAGACTTTACCTCTTTTATGTTTACATGGATGATTCTTCTTTTAATGAATCAGCATGTTTATCTGTTCTGTAGTAGTTATAATCCTTAGTGTACTCACAAATATACAGTATTCAAAACTTATTTCACTTCCAAATGGTCAGGAATTTTCAATTAACAAATTAAGTAAAGCAGAATGAAGCGAGCTCTCATTTGTCCTCAATATATATGAAAGCTCTTTGCAAGCAGAAAGGAAGATTCAAATGATAATTAACAGTATTGCGTCTCTGTTAACTAAATCCCCTAGGAAGTTAAGTGGAAATGATTTCACATCATCTTCCAAACTCTGTTCCGTTTTCCACGAGATTTGAATAGTGTTTCGTGGAAGCTGAGCTCTGCATCCAGATAGAGTTGGAAATACTGTATACCTTTATCCTCCTCTGGAGCAGGTGTGTTGCATTTCAGCATGTTAAAGATGGAACAAACACTGCTTCAAGGAAGAAAAGGAGCGAGACAGAGAACGTAACAATGACTAATGTTTTATTTTGTTTAACCAACGATTCCCAAGCTTCTTTCACCTGGGAAACTCATTTTCTCAGATTATCCTTCATATTGCCCCAGAAAATTCCAGCAGAACAGAGTCTGGGACAAATGGTGCTTTCTGATTAGCCTGTGGTAAACCTGTTCTGAGGCATCAGAGAATCAAGTAATCAGATTTGTGGTGATCATCACAGCTGGTCTAATTCTATCCCTCTGCAATTAGGGCACATGGCCTCTGAGCCTCTCCTTACACGTGTCTAAGATGGGGACCCATTACTTGGTGGCACGGCCCAGGCTTCTGTTGGAGAGGTTTGATTTTCAACGAGAGTTCTCCCTTGTATCTCTGGGAATGGTTTCACTCCTTCCCTATGGTCTAGAATCGGTTTATTGATGTGTCAACAAGGCAGTTAGTCAAGTAAGTCACATCTTTGAAAACAGCCATGATAAACATCCCTGCTTCTCACCTGCCCCTCCCATGCCATGCTTTCTAGAATTTTAAAAGGAGGTGGCATCTAGCGGCTCTGGGAGCAAGTGTTACAAAACCCACACATGCAGAAAGGTCTCCTTGTGTGTTTGTGGTCAGGCACATCTAGGATGAAGGTCATGACCTCCAGAAGGTGACACTCTTCAGAAGTCCTCCTTTCCCAAAGAGTGGGAGGGGAAAACCCTCTTTCCACTGCAGCTCAGCACACCATCTTGCTTAGTGCTCATTTGGGGAGGCACAGAGGATGACGGTAGGATGGTTTGTATGGTGGAGGGAGCTTGGCAGTGACCTCTTTGGTGCTCTTTCCCTCAGCATCTGCACCTCGGAAGATCAAGGCCATCACACGAGAGACCATCAACGGAAGACTAATTCTTTCTCAAGTGAATGAGATCCAGAAGAATGCATGAGACCAACAAGGGTTTCTGCCTGTTGTAAAAGTGGTTTTCCCCCAATAGAAAGTCCTTGACCCGATACTGATGAGTAAGTTCTAAAAGGTATCCTTGGAGTTATCAAACTCAGAAATTTTTATTTTCTTCTCTTTAACCATCTCACCAGACTTCCCATAGTGCTGTTCATGTGTTATGCTTTTTGAATCAAAGTATAAGCTCATGAGTTGAAAGCTCCACTTTGCTACTACAATCTTCAGATTCCCATCATTGCACATCTGTTTTGTAGCCAATAAAACTCCACACCGGGCTGCCTCATGTCTTTTCTTTATATCACTAGGCAAGACAGCACTGATGTCTCATCCTCACAAGGGCTCCTCGGGGCATTGCCCGTGACAGATCCAGAGGGATCTTGATGCTTCACACTTGCCCACAGCAGGCAATCACTGGGCGGCAGAACTGTCGCCCCAAACCCACACAACCGTGAGGCTCTCCAGGGTTCTGCCAAAAGGAAGGGAGGGATATAAACAGGAAAAAGGAGGCCCAGGAAGCCTTCCTGGGAGGATGAGATGATCAAAAATTAGTATATCTCCCTTTTTCTTTTTTTTTTTTTTTAGAGACAGTTTCACTTTGTCACCCTTGGTAGAGTGCCACAGCATCACAGTTCACAGCAACCTCCAGCTCTTGGGCTTAGGCAATTCTCTTAGCCTCAGCCTCACAAGTAGCTGGAATCACAGGCACCCGCCACAGCGCCTGCCTATTTTTTGTTGCAGTTTGGCCGGGGCTGGGTTCAAACCTGCCACCCTTGGTATATGGGGCCAGCGCCCTACTCACTAATCCACAGGCGCCGCCCCACACTTTTTGTTTTTTTGAGACAGAGTCTCACTCAGATGCCCTGGTGTTGAGTGCTGTGGCATCACTGCTCACAGCAACCTCAGTCTCTTGGGCTCAAAGCGATTCTCTTGTCTCAGCCTCACAAGTAGCTGGGACTACCGGAGCCTGCCACAATGCCTGGCTAGTTTTCTATGTAGAGACGGGGGGTTCACTCTTGCTCAGGCTGGTCTCAAACTCCTGAGCTCAAGGGATCTTCCCACCTCTGATTCCCAGAGTGCAAGGATTACAGACATGAGCCACTGCTCCCAGCCTCTATCTCACTTTTAAAAAGATAAAGCACTAAAAAGCATAAAAGAGTTAAAGCTAGAAACCATTCAGGCAAAAACAATCCCTGTTAACACCTTAAAGGAGGAAGTGATTCATCTAAGATCCAAATCACTAACATGAAGATCCAGAGTGTCATGTTGAGCTGTAGTAGGCAGCCAAACCACTGAGCCCAGGTACCTCTGCCCTCGGAAGAAAATGCCCATTTCTCAAGTCCTAGGGTTGTGGGTCACTGTTCTGAGGCTGGACTCAGAGCAACACTGGAGAAAAGGAAGGTAGAAATCTACGTCTCCACTGAGACACCATTAGAATGTTGCACACGGAATTATGAGATATTAACCACCTACAGACCACAGGCACAAGACAATCCGATTCTCCCATTTCACACACAGACGGAGGAGCAGAGCAGTGAAGGCGTTTGCTCAAACCCTCCCTGAGACAAAGGCCTCCTGGGTCCTATAACTGTCATTTGACTAAACGTGGGTGTAACTTAGCTCCTTTGTCATCTAACACATTGGCAATGCCCCGTAGGTTTTGAACCTCTATATTTCAATACTCTATTGGAAAAGATGACTTTGATATTTTCTGAACTGAGCATCTGTTAAAACTGAATCCGCCGGGCGGTGCCTGTGGCTCAATGGAGTAGGGCACTGGCCCCATATACCGGAGGTGGTGGGTTCAAACCCAGCCCCAGCCAAAAACTGCAAAAAAAAAAAAAAAACTGAATCCATCTTCTCTTTAAGGCAACAATTGGTATTTCTGATCCTTAATGCCCACAGATTAGAAAACCAGCCCCTAACAATTTGAAATCAGGCAAAAAGAACCCAGGATAAAAACATCACTGCAAAAATGCGTTATTGATTTAACCAGAATATATGAATTCCCTGGTGTAAAATTATAAATGTATCTTTACGTTGTGATTATTTCAAAGTGGTCAAAAATAATCGGTACTCAACACCTTCAAGGATTTTCTTCGTGCAGTATTTGTATGTGGCGGCTTTGGTGTTATTTGGGGTAAGAATGGATCCTTATTAGACTTCATTAGTTCTATTTTTCTATTTCTTTTTTTTTCTTTTTTTTGAGACACAATCTCAAGCTGTCGCCCTGGGTAGAGTGCCGTGGCGTCACAGCTCACAGCAACCTCCAACTCTTGGGCTTAAGTGATTCTCTTACCTCAGCCTCACAAGTAGCTGGGACTACAGGCACCCGCCACAACGCCCAGCTATTTTCTTGGTTGTAGTTGTCACTGTTGTTTGGCAGGCCTGGGCTGGATTCTAACCCGCCAGCTCCGGTGTCTGTGGCCAGTGCCCTAGCTGCTGAGCTACAGGCACCAAGCCCATTTTTCTATTTCATTTTACTAAGAGAATTTCCTTATGTTCATAGGGTACTATAGTATCAAAGCATATGTAAAAATGAATTTTTCTCTATTATAGCATCAATTCATTCTGCTATTTTGGACATTATCATCTCTTTTTTTGAAATCTAGAAAATGTACATATGATACACATATTTTTCTCAAGGTGAAATTTGAGCACTGCTAGGAAAATCTTTTGAAGAATATTCAAAAAGAACGTGACAAACTGTAGTGAAATTTATAATACCAGACCGAGAAAATAATCACTAACCTTTCATTTACAATCATAGTTTACGTGTGATTTGGTAATAGCAAGTCATAACATATGAATAATCTTTCATCCAAGGACCTAAAGTCTCCTTAAAGTTTTATGAATTTTCACAGTATCAATTAAAGCGACCAACTCATCCCGGTTTGCCCAGGAAACTCTTCAGTCCTGGGCAAATTAGAGTGGTTGGCTTCCCTATAAAAAAGAATCGTCTCTGTTTCACTAAGAAGAGGCTAACAGAGAGAAATTAAATCACTCACCTGCACAAAGAGACAATTCCATGATTTGGTGCTCTAGGTAACATAGATTATCTTTCTCTCACACTTGAATCAGTCCAAAAATCATTCAGAATTACACATCCATTAGTGCCTGTGTGTTCAGGAGAGTTACCAACCAAAGAAGTTTTTCTTCATTTTTGGTTTTGACCAGCACACACCCAACCCACATAAAAGAGGTGGTAATGAATTCTACTGTTTTCATTCCAGAAACACCTTGAATAAATAGCAATTATCATTCTATTGCCCAAAATCCAACTGAACAAATAGTTGGCTCATCCAGAGAAGGATAAATAAAGTACTACTTTGGTATTTAATATTTATGTCAACATACTTGCCTACAGTCTCATAAAATGGCTGGGTAGAGAAATCTAACATCACTCAATGCCTTTATAGCTTCATTTTTCTGCTACTATTTTTACATACACACCTACCCTATTGATGATGTACGAAATTGGGATCTAAACTGTAAAAATTCATTATTAAGGAATATAGCAGCTGTACAGTAGGTGGGGTGGGGAGTCTTAAAGCCAAGCAGGGAGCAAGGACTTGAACTACAGCAGCAAAAGGGGGGTAAGAGGAAGGGATCCAAGCAAGTTTCTTTAGTGTGGAGAATTCTTAAACTTGGTTTAAGATATGAAAGTTCTCATGCCCCAGCCACATTCTGGACCAATTGAATCAAGATTTTTCAAGGCTGGGACCCAGGCATTGCTATATTTTAAAGATTCCCAATTAACTACAATATACAGCCAAGTTGGAGACCCTACCGTTTCAGCAGTTTCAGGTGAGTACTTTGTTATTTGTCTGTACGTTTCCCCATGTTACTAACATTTTAATACTCGCCATAGGAATTAATGGCAACTAATAGAAAAATAAGAAACTTCTTCGTGTCACTCCCAAATGCTTGCAATTAGAGTTTCATTTTATAGAGTTGTAGAGAACTGCTTGCAGGAAATACAGCGGAATAAAAACTCGGAAGGAAGATGACGACTTCACTTTGAAAAGTATGTCACAAACCTCTGCAAACATACTTCCACCCAAATCTCTTCCTGTGCTCTTTTGCCAAAGGGTTAGGCTCCTGTAATGAGTGTCTGTGATGAAAGCTTGCGGCGTTATTTTAGCCTCCTCATTTCCTTTACCTCTTAGATTTTTTTTTCAGCCAAGTAAAATAGTAACATATGCAAATAATAGACTCATCAGGAAAACATCTCTAATCCAAGTAACTAAAAAAAAGAGAGAGAAAGAGATAGTCTCTCTCTGTGTCACCCAGGTTAGCTCACTGCAACCTCAAATTCCTGGGCTCAAGTAATCCTCTTGCCTCAGCCTCCCAAGTAGCTGGGACTACAGGTGTGCACCAACACACCCAGCTAATTTTTTCTATTTTTAGTAAAGATGGGGTCTCTCTCACTCAAGCTGATCTTGAACTCCTGAACTCAAAACAACTCTCCTGCCTCTACCTCCCAAAATGCTAGGATTACAGGCATGAGCCACCACATCCAGCCTAAAAAATTAATTAAGGAAACACACAGTGATTTTTTCCTTAAAAATATTGAACTGCTTTAATATTTCCCAAATGCAAATTTTATATTTCTTTAATAGTTACTCAAGGCATTACACGTAAGTTCAAATCAAAAGATATTAGCATTTGATGAAAACATATAAATCAATTGATTGAACCTTCTTGTTTGAGAGATGAGGAAGCTAAAGACTGAAAAGTCGGCCAAGCCCTCCGGGGACTCAGGTCTTATTCCTGTTCATTCCAGCATCTCTGACACACAGAATGAAAGAAAACATCATATCTTTTTAAAAACTCATAGCAAATTTAAAATAATAATTCTAAGTACATGAACTATGGAAAAGCCAGAAGTCTCCTTCTGCGTTGTTGATCATTGATTGGTGTGGAGTTTAATGGAAAGCACAGTTTGAGGAGGAGTGTTTTCCCCAAAGCACCAGCTGTCCTCTCTGACCCTGTACAAATGGGCATCAAGTAGGGTAGCTCTAGTCCAGACAGGGGGACAGTCTCTGCTCCTCACTGGAGCATGGCAGGATGCCCAGATAAATTCTTCTCCTTCTTATCTCTGAGTTTCGATTCCTTCTGACTCTATCTTTTAGTTCCTCATTCCAGGGACATTAACAATTTCTCTATAAATATTTGTGCTTACAGTATCACACAGATCAAGAGTTTCACTGAAAGGCGACCTGTGTTCAACGTAGGTCAGCAATGTTCTCCTTCACCAAGAAAGTATGAGGCATTTATGGATTAAGATGATCATGATTATTACATAGCCCCCAGTTAATCATGTTTGAGTTCCTAAATTGTAAGACCCTCGAATATAATTCACTCATCTAGGCAGGATTCTTCACAATGCTGTACTTCAAATACTACGCTCTTACGTAGCCTTTCATCAATCATACGTTTAAGATTTTTGGTGTTGATATATCCTCCGAAGTGTTCTGCTGGTTGTTTGTGTCATAACAATATTGATTTTCCAACTTACTGCACACTTGTGACTCATCCCCCATCTCATTTAATCTATTACAACATCTACACGTCACCATCATTCTGAAGAGAATTAGAGAGTTTCTGAAAGGTATTTTCAGTGAGGTCATGCAAAGAAGGAAAAGACAGTGCTTCTGACATATTGAACACTCTGATGACTTAATGATACTTAGAAGTTTTACTTGAGAACAATGCGTGTGTGTGTGTGTGTGTGTGAGAGAGAGAGAGAGAGAGAGAGAGAGAGAGAAACAGAGACAGAGAGAGAATGAATCATTACAGTTCCTGGATTGGCCTACACACCAAAACTTCTCTTTGAAGTTTAAATGAGAACTCATTTAATAAAACTATGAGTCATCTAATAAAAGCTGCAATGCTAATTCCAAGGCACACATACACAACAGAACACTTACACATGTGACGTGCACGCACAAACACCAGAAGATATTTCTTAAATAACAAGTGTCCTTGACTGAGCTTTGCAGTCACGATCTTACTTACCATTTCTCACCACCCTGCAGGATGTTATGATCCTCATGCTACAGAGGAGGAAACCAAGGCTCAGATGGAGTGTGCTGATGGGTTGGAACCAGAATCTGTATCCAATGTACTCGCTCTTCGTGTCCCACAAGCCACAAATGGTTGTAAAGAGTTACATAAAATGTGAACATGGGCAACACAGTTTGATGAGCACTTCTGATGGTTTTTATCTAAGGGGACAGAATAATCCGAATTTTCTATTTTGAAATCAGAACTCATATTTTTCAGCAGCAATTAGTGGTTTGACATCATTTATGTGGTACTTAAACAACATACATGACACTCAGGACCAGAGGACAGGTGTTCATGACCAAGAGCTACCTTCTCATTACCCAAACCTTGAAGTATTCACTCCTCTGTACACAGAGGTGTTCTCTTAATTTGCAACTACCTTAGCTTAAACCCATACCGATCGGCACCAGGGAAGCTGATTGCTTCCCCGAGAGCTCAGTGAGTTCCAAACCCGGGGAATCTCACACCTGAAATGTCTGTCCAGTTAGATCCTATAGTCCTAGTTTCTGTCAAATATCATTTCTCCCCACACACTCAGAAAACATGAATGAAAAAGAAGGTCTAAGAGAGGGTAGTAATAATGGACTGGCCACAGTTACACCAAATACTTCCAACTGGAAGTCATCAGCTGGAAATATTTTACCTCAAGTCTTACCACAAAAACTCATGTTGAAGAGTTTCACATATCATCCCCAACATAGTAGGAAGCAATAGTTTCTGGTCACCACCCAGTCTGAAGCATTGCATAATCTTTGTGGGCAAACACATAACCTGGGGATCGTGTTAACATGCAGATTCTGCTCTAGTTGCTGTGGGTTGGGGCCCAAGATTCTGAGTCTCTGACAAGCTCCCAGGTGATGCTGAGTCTGCAGATTCGTGGACCACACTGAGTAGTAAGAGCATAGATGACTTCAATCCATCAGTCACTTGCTTCCACCCCCACAATGAATGTCACACCAAAAAGCCAGTCTCAACAGATTCAATATGGATTGACCCAGACAAACAACACAGCAGGAAAGATGACACCATTAATTAAAACCCCCTTAGCACAGTCATGCTCAAGGCAAGCTAAGCCTAAAAGACCACTAATTAAGGCAGTCCTTGAAGGAAGGTGTTTCTGAGGTTCTGCCAAAAGCGGAAGACACAAATGAACTCTGGAAATTAAGGACATCAGTCATCTTGTCCCAAATTCTTCCTGAACTCAATGCATAGCCCAAGTCATGAGAAGTTCACAGCAAATCGGATCCATTGGACAGGATGAAAACCCCTATCCAAGGTCATCTATGGTGTTAGTTAACACAGCACTGAAAAGTACACCTCTGTTCACATATGAGTATTCACTGATAAAATTCTCTTCAGGGACCCTTTTTTTTTTTGGTGAACCAAACAATGGCTGAAGCTTTAAGAAAAAAGACAACAATAACTCCGACTGAGAAATTATGCCCTGCTCCATGGCTTTTGATGTCATTATTCTTTATTTTCTTTTTCTTTTTTTTTTTTTTTGAGACAGAGCCTCAAGCTGTCACCCTGGATAGAGTGCTGTGGCATCACAGCTCACAGCAACCTCCAATTCCTGGGCTCGAGCGAGTCTCCTGCCTCCGCCTCCCAAGTAGCTGGGACTACAGGTACCTGCCACAACGCCTGGACATTTTTTTGGTTGCAGCCGTCATTGTTGTTTGGCAGGCCCGGGCTGGATTCGAACTCGCCAGCTCAGGTGTATGTGGCTGGCGCCTTAGCCCGTTGAGCCACAGGTGCCGAGCCATTATTCTTTATTTTCAAAATACTTGTATTGGTCGGACTACAAACTAATATAGCCTTTTTGGAAGAAAATATGGAGAATCCTCAAAGAAATCAAATGAGACCTCCCATTTGATCCAGCAATCCCATTACTAGGTATCTATGCAGAAGAAAAAAAATCCTGCTACCATAAGGACATTTGCACTAGACTTTTTATCGCAGCTCAATTTACAATCACCAAAATGTGGAAACAACCTAAATGCCCACCAACCCACCCAGGATTAACAAACTCTGGTCTATGTATACCGTGGAATACTATCAGCCACTAAAAAAGATGGCGACTTTCCATCTTTTGTATTAACCTGGACAGAGTTGGAACACATTTTTCTTAGTAAAATACTACAAGAATGGAGAAGCATAAATGCAGTGTTCTCAATTCTCATATGAAGCCAGTAGACAATCTAATATACCCCCACATAAGAGAAAAACTCAAATCAATCCAAGGTGAGGTACAGGTGAATGAGGTAGTGGCGAGAGGAGAGGACCGAGGGGGCTGGGAGTCACAGTGTATGACACACCTCTTGATGTGGGACACAATTATAAGAGGGACTTTACCGAAGAAATGCGAACAGTGTAACCTAATTCTTTGTACCCTCAATGAACCTGAAACAATTTTTAAAAATCATATTGGAATGAATTCACCATGGAATGGATGGAATTGGAATAAAGAACTGACGCAGAAATCAGTATTAAGCACCTACTTCATGCCTGCTATGGTGTCAGTCACGATTAGGAAGACTAAATAAGGAAGTTAGAACTTCAGAGAAGGAAATTCAAATACACAAAAGAGTCCCTTTGCCCAACCGCAATTCCTGTCACCCATAATCACAGTAAGTAATGTTAATAATTACTCCCTTTGCGTGTATTATGATGTGGAAATTGATTTGAGGCAGACAAAAAAGAAAACTTGTCTCTTTGGTAAAGCTCTTCCCACCCCCTCCAAATTTTCTCTCACACTCCACAAGAACTTCATAAAGCCACCATGCCTCTTTTGCCCATTTCCACCGAGTCAACTCCTGTGACGGGCCTCACACCCTTCTTAGGTATCCAGGGCCTTCCCCGGGGAGGCCTTAGCTTGTTTTTCCAGAGGGTGGCAGTCATTACCTGAATGGCAGGTTTGCAATACAAGCTGCCTTAATATGTGGCTTTGTAAACATTACATCTGGGCTGTTATTAGTGTCCCCGAAAATAATAATCAGCTAGTAGACGGAAAAGGGGAGAATTCCAAGGAAATTCATTATTATAAATGTGTGTGGGAGCCATAGAAAATACAATGTATTTACTTTGCAGTTCATCAAAGAAAGGACAAACTTATACCTACCACACAAACATAACAGCCACCCCAAAGTTGATAAACTATGCTTGGCTACAGTGCTAAGAATTGGGGGTGGGGTACACACTCACAGTTGGCAGCCCCAGGGATGGTGGTAGGGTGCACGAGTTGGAGGCTGAGCCAATGGTAAGAGGTCTTATTGTGGGAACACGGCTTTTTACATTTCTCACTCACTCTCCTTCTATCTACAAGGTTAGTGGCTGGAAGGATGTCTCTATAGGAGACAAGACATTACCTCTGTCCCTCTCCTCTCCCCACACCTCACATGTGGATGCACCAAAGGTTGACTGGGCTTAAGGAAGGAGATGACAATACTCAAGTCTTCTCTCTTGCACCCGACCTACAGTGCTTCTCAGCCATCCAGAGGTCAAGGTGACCAAGACCCAGTTGTGTCTCAGACCACACTAGGGCTGCCTCAGAATAACCGATGTCCAGGGTCAGTCCTCTGCCCTGTCACATGAAACAGAAGGCAGAAATCAGTCCTCTGTGACAAGCATCTGCCTGCTACATGTTTTATGGCAGACACAGGGTTAAAACCACATCCTCCAGAAGGGCACCCCTGACGCTTTAGGCAAGTGGCCAAGGGAAGCTGGGAGCTCAGGCCTGGGCAAGCCAGACACCCATCCCAGGGGTGTGATACTGGGCAGGCTGGACAAGAGGGACCCACAGACTCCTGCAGTGGGGAAAGGTAGGGGTGGAGTCCAGGGCTGGGAGTTCAAGGCTTTGAGCCACTTCCAGAGTCTTGAATCTGAGCCTCCCCACTTTGGCCCGCTGAAAATGTGACAACTCCAACAATCCTTTAGAATAAAACTTGTGAAGTGGTCTCAGCTATTCTTGAAGAGGCCAAATGCCGGGAACTCTGACACTTACATAACATCATCTCACCATAGAAGGGACAAAGGGCCGGTCTCCTACCTCCAGAGCTCAGCCTCCTCCCAGTCCCTTCTCACTTCCTCTCCTCCATAGTCAGCCCCGCTAAGCGTTTCTTCTGGGGCAGGAAAAAGAGAAGGAAACCTCCTGGTACCAAAAGTGCAGAGAAGAAGGCAAAGTCGTGCAATGATACATTTCTACCCTATTAAGAATAGAGTATGAATGTTTTTGCCACAACAAGTAGGCAAGGAGACGGTTATGTTAATCAGTTAGATGTAAGCATTCCACATTGTATAGAAAATCAGCACATGGTACCCCATAAATGCATTAATGTACACAGTTATGATTTAATAAAGAAAAAAAAATATATATGGAAAGGAAAAAGTGACACCATCAAAATAAAAAATAGGCTTAAGAGAGACCAAGCGTGCAGGCAGCGATCTTATCTGTCTCCTCCAAACCCACTCAAACTTGGAAGAAACCAAATCCATTCAGAGAAAAAGCCCAACAGAAAGGAGCCTTTGAGAGGGGCGGGCAGTGGACAAAGGCATTACAGTTCCTCCCCTTACAGTTGCCCCTTCTTGAAGTGCTGGCTCCCCTTACAGGATGACTTGTCAGAGTTTATTTCCATGCTGGCATTTCTGTCCTCAAGGCATCCAGAATCTTTCAATAGATCAAAAGGCAAAAGAAAAATGTTCTTGGATCAACTCCTAGAAATAAATCTTTAACCAGATTTTCCTATTTCAGGCCAGTTGGTGCCTGTTATTTTATAGACTGTGGTATCTTTCTTCAAAAATATGGATTAAGCAGCGAGATAAATGAAAAGATTAAAAGGTCACAACTCCAGCCACCCTGATTTCTAAATTGCTGTGAGAGCTACTTCAAAACGTGTATGGGCTTTCACCATCCTCTCTGCTCTGTGGGGCCACTGCTTTTGTTACAGGGAAGACAAGAAAGCATGAGCTTTCCAAGCAGAGGACAGTGACGCTCGTGGAGAAAGCTGTAAGGAAGGCCAGGCATCCAGAAAGGAGCTGGACCAGAGGGACTTGCAGATTCGATCACTTTCTTCTTAAATGGAAAAGAGTTGGAGTTTAGAAAGAATATAAAATAACAGATATATGAAAGGTATGAACTGTTTTCTGACTCTCCATAGACGTCTGTATGTCAGAGGGTGGCCAAATCCCAACGTTTAGGACACCGTCACACATAGAAGGGTCTTTATCTAACACAAGCAATCAATGTGACCTGTAACAAAAAAATATTTGTTCGCCTATTCTCTAGGGTCGCTCTTGCTCAAGGACAGCAGAGTTGAGTAGTTGCAACAGAAGTCTCTCTGGCTCACACAGCCGAAAACATTTAGCAGCAGGTCCCTATAGAATAAAAAATCCACCCCCTACTATAGATATCAGAGCAAGAGAAAATAAATTGAAATGACAGCAGGAAGAGTCAGGCCTATCTCGATCAATATCTCCGCCAATGAAAGGGAGCCACCTACTAAATCTCTGTGAGACACTGCTGAACACAAGCATGGCAAAAGCACCCGTAGATCTGAGGGTTAGTCTAATACCTTCTTTTTTAATTTCAGGGTAATGTGAGGGTACAAACAACTAGGTTACAATTTGTATTTTTTAGGTAGATTCCCTCATGTAGGTGTGTCCTACACCCAAGATGTGTGTCACACACCCTTACATTGTGTCCACTGGGTGGGAGCACACAAGCCCCCTCCCCCCTTCTTAGGTTGCCCTCCCCCCAACTGGAACTGGATTGAGTTTCTCTCTTTGTGAGTGTCTATTAGGTCGTCTGCTAGCTTCATGTTAATATTGAGTACGTTGGATACTTCCATTCCTGTGATATTTTACTAAGAAGAATGTGTTTCAACTTCATCCAGGTTCATAGAAAAGATATAAAGTCTCCATCTTTTTTAGGGCTGAATAGTATTCTATGGTATACATATATCACAGTCCACTCCTGGGTTGATGGGCATTTAGATTGTTGTAATACTTTAAAAACTGAAAAGTATCTGCCTCCCTCCCCCTATCCCTCCACCCCAAATAATTCACCCTTGCGGCAAAAATTAAAAATAAGATTAAGGATATTTTTTTCTTTTATGCTGTACAGTTTCCGAAATGTTTTTCAAGATGACCGGTCAACTGTTGCTCACCAAAAAGTAATGCTGTTGTTTAAACAAAATAGAAAGGTGACTCACAAAGCAGTTTCCTGGGAGCCAGGGATGGGGTAGTTTAAGCCTCTTTAGATATGTAGAGCAAGAGCTCTCCCTGCTGGCCAAAGAGGCAACAAAGGCCTGAACTCCATATCCTTTTTCCTGACAGAGGCTCAGGTTAGGCAAGGATCAATAATTACACAGGCTTGCGAAGGAATAAGAGAATATCAAACATTCATAATTCATGCCCAAATTTGAAAATTAAGTATTTTGTATTACATGCCCAGGAGCAAAGAACAACCATCAAAACGGGATCACCAGGCTTTCACTTGCCTACCTAGATCTCCTTCCCCACTAAAACATTTTTTAAGACTACACCCTTCTTCAACACTTCATTGAACATAAATTCCTGTAACAATGAACAAAGAACTTTATTCCTCATTTGAAACAGAATTCTGGCCAAGAGTGCTGTTCAAAATAAATTTTGCACCATGTGAAATTGTCAACCTTCTACTGTTCTGACCCCCCAAAACGGCAATTTCATATGGTTCGACCTGAATCTCATTAGCCCTTCAACAATTGGCAAAGATATACAGGACAGCGCCCAAGGTGTGAGCCTGGGGACAGGCTTCCCTTCTTGACTGGTGGACAAATGATTGGAGGCTGGAATATAGGACACAACGTCTCTTGCCTCACAATTTTCCCAGTCTTCTCGGAATTCTTCTGCCTGATGAAAGTAGAGGTGGAATTTTAAAGTATATTTTTGTCATTTAGGCAATTCTGATGCATTTGATGAACAAACTTTTAAAAAAAATTTTAGCACCAGTGTCCTAATAAAAAAGCTTCAAGAAAGGATTTTTAAAATCATGGTCTTGTTGTTGTCTCCTTCCAGTTCTTCAGAACAGAAATGTTTGCTAACAGGTGGGATGAAACCCCCATAGACTGGCAACGCCTGTGGCTCAAAAGAGTAGGACGCTGGCCCCGTATGCCGGAGGTGGCAGGTTCAAACCCAGCCCCAGCCAAAAACTGCAAAAGAAAAAATAAAAACCCATAGACTGTCGCTGCGTGATGACTCTGCCGTGCAGACCAGAGGAGATTGAGGATTGGAGCCAGAATAGACACTAGAGTGTCCAGAACCAAGTGTTGAGAGGACAGGGACTTCTGATTTGTAAGTGGGAGGGTCTGGGATGCAAAAACAAGTAAAAGGCAGAAATGCTAAGCAAAAGAACATGTGGACTCACACACATACCTGAGTTTTGCAATAAAATCAATGTGAAACTGGGTTTCATGGCTACAGTGGCCCATTTTTCAGTGAAGTGTCAGCTACAAGGGTCACAAATATAAAAAGAGCCATAAAAAGAGTTTGAAGTAAAACAAGGAAGGAGGGATAGGACAGCAAGCCAGCCACACAACTGGCTTTTAAAAATCAGGCAGGACTTTGAAGGAAAATTCTAAGTGGACTGTTTTGAAATGTCAAGTGAGCTGGGCGTGGTGGCTCACGCCTGTACTCCTAGCACTCTGGGAGGCTGAGGTGGGTGGATCCCCTGACATCTGAGGTCAGGAGTTTGAGACCCGCCTGAGCAAGAGCAAGACCCTGTCTCTACTAAAAATAGAAAAAACTAGCCAGGCGGGCACCCGTAACCCCAGCTACTTGGGAAGCTGAGGCAAGAGAATCACTTGAGCTCAAGAATTTAAGGTTGCAGTGAGATGTGACGACAAGGCACTCGGCCCAGGGTGACAGAGTGAGACACTGTCTCAAAACAAAAAGGAAAGAAAAGAAAAGAAAAAAGAAAGTAAACAAAAAGAAAGGTCAAGTGAGGAACAAATACAGGCGCTCATTCCCTGAGTTAATCAAATACTTGGATACATTCCTCAAAACCACCACAGCGATGAAAGCCAACAGCATTTAGGTTAAAAACACAAAGAATCAATCATGGCTTCCGGTTTTTCAGATTTGGAGATGCTGTAGCCAAATTCCAACTGCCAGAACATAAGCTGCACATAGTGAAAGCCCGAATTTCGTTCTTAAACTACAACATTATTCCCCGGGAAGATTCCGAAAAATAGTTTGAGGATGAGAATCACTGGCTGAAAGGTTGCTCTTGAATAGGAAGGAAGGAACCAACAAATGAACCCCAGCCCTACACAAGTGTCTCAAAAACAAAAGCAAAGCAGAAGGCCACTCCTCCAGCAGAGGGAGCAAGGGCTAAATGAATACTATTTTCAAAGTCCTAACCCACAATCTCAAGACTGTAAGACCCAGATGATTTCTTTCTGGTCACAGTCACAATTATCCTACATCTCTTGACCCTAGATCCTCCGTTCTTTCCCTGAACGAAGATGACAAGAATGATTCTTTTATGTTCATTTACCTACAGAAACTTGCTATCAGATCTCTTGTTTACATGAAAGAACATAGCAAGATACATTGTGATTGGTGGTGGACCCCATAAAAACAGGAAGAATTAAAAATGCAAAAAGAACAGACCCTGGACACATCATATTCACTCATTTGCTTAATGAACATCAACTGTGTGTCTTAGACTCTGTATTCCTGAAGGTCCTCATAGGGCCCTTTATTGAAGTTTTGGAAGCTTTAGCCCATTTCGTGGGATACACTTGGATCCTACTGTTCTGTTTCCTTACATGGCTATAAGTGTCATACTCATACAACAGGTAAGACGGACAGAATACTTCCAGGTGGGTCTTCCTAGAGTCACCCCACCCTAGATGCTTACTTGTCCAACGAATATTAAATATTTGTTGGCAAAGGTCCAGCCCTCCAATGTCAAGGTTTAAAGTTTGATTGGATCAGTCTACTCAAGTTTGGTCAGGCACTAAGAGAATGGAGCCTTATACACCCAGTGAACCAGACACAGCAAAAGCCAGAACCTTGCAGGATGACAATGTCCACAACCCCTGCTATTTATCTGGGCACTTCTGACCTTATTGACTGTTCTCCTTGTCCCTTGGCACCAGCACGGGCCCCGCTGCTCCACCCACACTCACATCCCCAGACCTTTGCACCTAGACTGCTAAGTGTGTATATATATATATAGAGAGAGAGAGAGAGAGAGAGAGAGAAAACTCTTTCCTTCCTGTTTCCATTCAAATATTGCTCTCACAGAGAGGCCTATCCTCATCACTCAGTATACCAGGGCCTCCCCCTCCCCAGCACCCTTCACAGCCTCTGACACTGTCTCTTCACCTCTACCTGAACCGAAGTTCCACCAGGACAGAAACCGGTGTGTGTTTTACTACCGTATTCCCAGTGCCTACAATAACAGGACCTGGTACACGCTTATTTACACGTATTTGTAAATGAATGAATAAAGGAGTGAGCTAATGAATGCACGAATGGAACATTACTCTACAAGGCTCACACTAAAAAATAGCAGTGCTGCTGCCACTGCTGGTTTGGGGCCCACACTTGGAGAATTCTCGCATTCCCACACCTCTTCAAGGGGTCTCTGGCATTAAGTTGACCCAGCTGTGAACAGGTGGCATTTTGCTCTCCCTCCTTCCCCCCCACCACCAAGACAACCAGCTGCTAAGCACAGATGAGGGCACGTCTCAAACTTTAATATGTGCACTTATCCCCTGTGGATCTTGGTAAGCTGTAGCTACTTATCCAGCACATCCTGGGTGGGAGGGGGTCTGATATTGGCATTTCTAGCTCCCAGGCGATGCCAAGGTGGCTGGTCCATGTTCAAGAAATCACCCATCACACCAAGTCCAAATGACTTTCTTAACTCTCAAAATTTTGAGTAGGTTCAAAGCACTTGATTCAGGCCTGACCCCTAAAACTACTAATATTCTTTTTTTTTCTCTCATGAGTCAACTACTCCTTGCTACGAATTTTGACAAAATAGAAACAAGTTAACATTTTAACTTTCCCCCATAACAAAACTCCCAGGACAAATGGGCCCAGCTGACTCACTGGCACCACCCAGAGCTATGTGAGCTGAGTTCAAACAGCAGAGAAAACCATGAACCTGGAGAGACAGCTAGGAGGGTGGAGCTGTTACACATGTTGATTGAGAAGCTTCCTCCCTGTCCTGTGTTGAATGATATTTTGTTGCCTAGTTACAGCATTTAGCCCTCCCATGACATCCTGCTTTCACAAGGTCATTGCCTAACCTAAGATGATTGTATTGACTCTCATCTCCCTCGGTCCAGCCCAGACAGCCTGATGCGTTATGGAGCTCAATTCTACCAAAGACCTGTGTGATCTCTTATCTTTATTTCTTAAGTTATGAAGAGATCGTGGTGATAGGGAAGTGAGAGAGAGAATTAGCTCCCCCCCAAACCTACCTAATCCACAGACTCATTTATACCTGTAGGTGAATGTGAAGTATATGTTTAGGGTTGCACAATTTGCCGTGCCCAGTGCACACTGGAAATGTGAGACCTGATTCAAAAATTGTTACCGATGTCAATGTTGTCATATCAAAGCATCTATCGAGCGTCAGCACCTTCTAAGGTCATGCGAAGCCCATGCAGCCGACGCTGGGGGAGAGACTGACGTAATGAAAACCCCATAAATTTGGAAACCCTCACCCTCTTCCCTTCTTTCTCTTTTTCCAAAACATGTGTCAGGAAAAGAACAACTGTGATGAGAATAGTGGTGTCATTCATGACATGGCTGAATAAAAACGTATTCCGATTTCCTTCATGGTTTGCTAAATAACTCAATGCTCCGATTAAGAAAAACTTAACCAGGCTTACCCAGTACAGCTGGTGACTTCAGCTAGTGCTCATGTATCCATTCATTTACATTTCCATTCATTTACATTCATTTTCTCACAGGGCAACAGGGGACTGCAAGAGACTGGACTTTATCTGCCTCTATTTCCAACAGACTCGTGTTCAACTTTCACGCACAAAAAGAAGATGGGAAAATTTCGTTAGCCCTCATTTTTAAAAAATAAGTTAATATAAAATTATAGCAAGAAAAGGAACCGGAACTTTAGTTACACAGCTGAACAATTCGCAGCAGCGGTAATGGCAGGAGACGTTTCATTTAGTTGATTTTCTGTGGTTGCTGGTGTCCGCTAGGGACAGAGAAGCTGCTGGAGGTTTGGTTCTCCTGGCAGTGTCCCGGCACAAACCAAGGATCTGGGGACCCTCTCACTACCCTGAGATCTAAGTGGAACATAGCCTCGAAGGCTGTGCAATGTTCAGTCATAAGTGTGACCAACACTGGCAAGCAGGAAGCTCACGTACTCAGTAAGAGCAGCACGTGTCTGCAAGAGATGTGTCGTTTTAAGACGTGTGTTACCACCTGCTTGATGAAAGGGCTGGTCCCGCTGTTGAAGCTTGTTGGAGATCACAGTGGGTTTGACTCAGTTCAAAGCTTCTTTTATCCTTGTAAGAATTTTATGAAGCCTTCTCACCAAGGGTGCCCACACCAAAATTTCCAGGCAGAAAGAGTTTCTAAATGCACTTTTCCCAAATGGAGCGGCATATTGTATGGGAGGTATGAATTCTGGCTATTGGCACTTATATACTCTGGATTTCCCGGAGAGTCGAGTATTCAGTCAGCCAGAACAAACCCTGGAAATGCTGATGAGTGAGTTTGCCCCAGCAGTTAGGGACCAGTTCTACACAAAAGATGGTGTTACTGCCAAGGATGTCACTTGTGAGAGTGGAATTCATGACCCAATACCAGGTTCTGTCATTAATGCCCCATTGTTCAATCCTGGTGGGTATTCGATGAATGGAATGAAATCAGATGGAACTTATTGGACTATTCACATCACTCCAGAATCAGAATTTTCTTATGTTAGCTTACGAACAAACTTAAGTCACACCTCCTATGATGACCTGACCAGAAAAGAGGTAGAAGACTTCAGGCCAGGAAAAAGTGTGACCACCTTGTTTGTTTATCAGAGTTCTAAGTGTCACTCAGTGCTTTCTTCACCCCCAGAAGATCGAAGGCTTTAAACGTTTTGATTGTCAGAGGGCTATGTTCAATGATACAATTTTGTTTTTACCAGTTTTGCTAAGAAACAGCAACACGTTGATCAAGAATGTTGATAAAGAAATTGAAGGAAAAACACAAAAAGAGAACACACGTAGAAGGTGGTGGCTGCTTTCTAGATGTTAATACTAGGGGCTCGTGCTTCCCATGGCCGCCACCTTGTAATTGCAGAAAGCCCTAGATATAATGGAGTGTAATCATTTTGAATTGTATGCATTATTACATCAAAGAGTTAGCTATCTTGCATGAACGCTCTCTTCTGTGTTTGGGTATTTTATGCCACTCTTGCTGTGAAATTGAAGCACATGTAGAAAAAAACCCTTTACTCTATGAAACTTTACAACACTTGTGAAAACAATTTGATTTGGTTTATGCCCTGGTAGCCTCTCCACAGACAAGGCTTTTGTCCTCACTAGGTGTTGGCCTCAGCCTAACCATCTGGGACTATTCTATTAAATAAATCACTGTCAGAATTGTACATCCAGTTACCTCCACTTTCTAGAACTTATTCTTTACTAATGTTACTGGAACAATTTCTACTTCATAGAGATATTTTTTGCAATAGCAATTAAAGTTTTTCTTCCGCAGTTGGGTCCTCTTAAGAAAATGACTCCAGTTTCTTGTGTATTCCTATTTTAACATTGTTGTTCTGTACATTTATAGTCCTGTAATTGATTTCTTCCCTGGCCGTGGTGTCTCCCCCAAGCCCTCCAAGTGAAGCAATACACCATTAACAGGTGGGTTTATAGACAAATCTTACACCCCAGGTGGGGAAAGGGGGAAATGGCACCTGGGCTTCATTTTCTTTTAAGGGCATGGGAATTTGGCCTCCTTTTTATTGGTATGGGTTCTTCTGGAATGACAGTAACAAAAATAAACTTCTCCAGTGTTGATTAGCAGGAAAGAGCCACTGAGAATCACAGGTAGAAATTAGGTGTACCGGGTGAATGGTGAAAATCACAGGTAATTCTGTGCTTCTTGACAAATGAGATCAGCCTTGACTTAACTTGCTAAACAGTTGTATAAAAGGGTTTGTATTACTAAGTTGATTACCAGAAAAGTTTAGCATAGTTTATACTAGATTCAGTAAGTCAGGTCAGCCTGGATCATTGAGCTTGATTTTACCTTTACAGCCATTTCCACTAATTTCCACTATACTATAAACATTGATTCAAAGCAAAATCAGTGTCTTTTTCATCTTGTGACTTCAAGTTCTGTGACTCTGATGCACATGAGTGTTCTGACTTCCTCTGCTCCCGTAAGGCTGGTTTTCTTTTACAGTGGAAATCCCAGGACCAAATGAGCAACTGCCCAGAAGGAGAATCATCCGGGTTATTCAGATAAACTCTGGGGAGCAAAACATAGGAACGCGTGAATAAATAAGTAAAACATACAGAATTCTAAAATACTCAGTGGGAAATGACTAAAATAGAGGCTTTCAGGAGTTGGCATCTTTTAGCTGTATTTGTGAATACCGTGGGATAAAAGCAACTGGGTGAATAGCAAAGTTGACTAAATTTTGTATTTCTCATCCTCACACTATTTTGATAATTACTGGATTGATGGGGTGATATTTGTTCCTTCTGTATTCATAAATGAAACACCTTTTTTTAGGGTTTCTTAAAGGTAAAATTTGCTTGGTTTGAAATCAAGTGGTATGGAACATTTTGACTTATTTTAAGCATGTTGATTGCCAGTTTCATCGAGGAAGTTTCCACCAGCGTGATCAGTTTGACTCTGAAATGGGCATAGCACTCAGTGTGTTGAGGTGCTCCGTTTTCAGAACCAATGCTCAAAGTAATTTTATTCTTGAACAGTTGCCAGAAGATTTAATGATTGTTGGCTTGAGGTCTATTTTTTCTTTCCTAATAGATTTAAGAATTCTAGTTGAAAACCTGCACATCTGTGGGGCTAAGCCTAGGAAAGTGAAAACTAGATTGACGACTAAACTACATTAATCTTAGTGCAATAGAGGAGCGAAAGTTTTGGTGCCATAATTTCACCCTTCATTGTTGTTGGACTTAAAATCAGTTGAAATATATTTCTGCACCACAATTTAAGCTTCAATAAAAGTTTGTCTGTTGACAACCAAAAAAAGAAGAAGAAGAAAAAGAAAACTTAACCAGATGCCACAGATTCCAACAAGGGATAAAAGGAACTCTTGATCTGACGATGATAAGATGGTTTACCAAACCTGTTATGTAATGAGGAAATGTGCTGCACAAATATGATTAGAGGGAAGGTGTGTAATCTCCGCACGTAAGCTTTTGCAGCCATTAGGGAGCTCTTCTTGAACTTGGATAGCTTACCATGGCTGATGATGTTAAAAAGGTGATTTTGATTCAGGAGGCAGGGAACTCAGGGTGCACCTCCATGGTGAAGCCACATAACCAAGGACCACCCTTTGGGCAGCAGAACTCTGGAACTGCTCCGTCATGTAAGGTAGACACTAACCACATTTACCTGTCCTGTGAGTATAAAATGTGCACCAAATCTCAAAGTTGTCTTCTAAAAAAATAAATTAAATATTCCACTAAGAAAGTTATATTGAATCACAGTAGCACCTCCACAGTTGACCACCTCCCTACATCACCTTCTTAAGTTGGCCTAATTTTCTTAGACTGAACACGCACCACATGTACTGAGTGGAAGACTGACCTCTCTATATTGACCACCTCTGTAAGTCGTATGTTGACCAGCAGGACTATAACACACAATATTAATTTACTTTCTATAATTTGACCAGTTGAGTCCATTCTACACAAAGAAGTAGAAGATAGGGGCTTTGTCCCTTATTCATATTGTTTTTCTCTTTGGTATTATTTCTTTTTTCATGTTTTATTATTACCACATGTTGGATTAGGCCTAATGTCCTATTGTTTATCGTGTGATGCAGAAGACTTTTTCAATGTAAAGGATGGGTCTGAATTACAGGTACATCCTACAGTTTCTGAAAAATTTTATAGTTAATTGAGACATGATGGCCCAAAGGAAAGAACTCAAAGGGCTTACATTGAAAGAAAAGGTTATCCCCTACATTTTCTGGAAAGCAGCAGCCAAAAAATGATGGCAGAACATTTAGGTGTTAGCAAGACAATGGTTAGCAACATCCAACATGCACAAAAACATGCACATGATTTAGGAAAACAGAGACCTACAGCAGAAAAGGAGGAAAAATTTCCTTGATAAAGTCAATGAAGCCACATGAAGCTGGTTCAGACAAATAAGGACAGTTACTGCCCCAATCTCTGGACCGATGATCCAAGAAATTGCTAAAAAAATTCACACAGGAATTCAGGCTGGCAGATTCCCAAACATCAAGTAGAAATTTCAACTTCCGCATGAGATCTCCCAGAAAGTCTTGTGTGATGAATCCAATGAAGTTCCATAGAAATTGTGGAAGGGTCCATCAAAAAGTTATCACACTTCACCAGAAGCTTCAAAGATGACGACATCTTTTACACAGACAAACGCAAACTTTTCCAAGATGATACCTGACAGGAGCTTTGTCATGAAGGGTGACAAATGTCAGAGTGGGACACTTTCCAAAGAACTTCTGCTTTGAGCTACGTCAACTGGAGAAAAACTAAAGCCCTTGGCTATTGATAAATTAGCAAAGCCAGGCACACTGAAGAACCTGAAGCCCAGGACTTCCCCGTCACTTAGAGAACAAATGAACATGCGTGGATGACTGGCACTTGATTTGAGGAGTTGATAGGAAGTTTTGACCAAGAAATGTAGAAGAAATGGTCTGTTCTACTAACAGTAGACAGCTGTCCTGGCCTCCTGCAAGTGAATCATCTCACAAATGTGACACCATTTCCATTTCACCTCCAAACAGGACTTCAAACATCCAACCTCTTGACCAAGCCATCATCAAAACATTTAAATACACTCCTGAGCCCACCTCCTACAGTGGGTTATTACTAAAACACAAACCAGTGGTCCACCCATGGAAGCGACTTCATCCGCTGTATCAGTTAATACTCTGAGTGCTGTCCTCTGGACCAGTTCTGCTTGGAATAATGTTCAGCCAGAAATGATAAGGTGGATTTGTCTCCACCCAAGATCACAATGTTTGGGCCCCATCAGACAGTCCATTTCCCATGGCAGAATTTGAAGGAGTAGATTTCAAAGGCTTTGTTGCCATGGATGAGGAGGTGGCCTCCTGTAATGAACCCGACCTAGAAGCAATTTTCGAAGTGATGCTCACTGAAATACAGACCAGTGTAAAAGTGCATGAAGCAGCTGATGACGTGGAAGAAACAAGTGAAGATGACACAGAATTTCAGAGACTCCAAAAAAAGAGGATGTCAAGCATCCAACGATGCAGTCAACATCATCTGCTGTGGGAAAATGCCTAAGTGTGCTGAGTGGTGGAGCCAGTGCTGAGAGTGCCTCTCCACAATAAGTATGGGAAACAGACCAAGATTGACTCTTTTTTCAGAAAGAATGATTAAACCACAAAAACAGTAAATGTATTGATTTTGTATGATACTGTGTATGATTTTACTGTGTTTTGATCATGTATGATTTCATATGCTATTCTCTAATAAAAGGTATACAAGACAGCAAAGTTCATGTAAGTATCAGTAGGTAGGCCTAGTGCCTTATGTTGACCACTTGAGTATGTTGACGAGTTTGTTACTGTCCTTGGATGGTCAACTTACAGAGGTTCTACTGTATCATTAAAGTTAATTTCCCCTGTTTCTTTTTTTATTTTCTTCTTCTTCTTCTTTTTTTTTATTTTTGAGATAGAGTCTCACTCTGTCACCCTGGGTAGAGTATCATGGCATCCTCGTAAGCAACCTTAAACTCTGGGCTCAAGCAATCCTCCTGCCTCAGTGTCCTGAGTAGCTGGACTACAGGTGCCATGATGACCTGCTAGTTTTTCTAGCTTTAGCAGAGTCAGGGTCTCGCTCTTGCTCAGGTTAGTCTCAAACTACTGAGCTCAAGCACCCACCTTGACCTCCCAAAGTGCTAAGATTACAGGCATGAGCCACCACATCCACCCCTCTTTTTACTTTTGTAAAGTGGCTAGTGGAAAATTTACAATTACATGTGTGAGTCACTGTTGGACAGCACTGTCCCAGGAGGTGAGATGAAGCCTTACTTGTCCATCCTCTCCATTCGATTATAAATTTCTTAGGGTAGGAGCATGAGACCACCCCTAGACTTCAACCACGGAGGGGGCAACTCAAAAGCTGAGTTCATCTCTCAAGGTCTTACCACCCTGACACACACACAGGAATGGAACAGACAGAAGGACAAGACCTGGTCTTATGCATCTTTCTGTCCTCAATGCCCGGCACAGAGTCCATTCATTATCTATGCAATCCATGAATATCTGATGTATGGGTGTTTTATACAAATCTTTCATAGATCCTCCCACTTACGTACTTCCGTATGTAATCCAAAGTAATCACATGTTTTTTCAATTATACTTTCCTCCAGAAGGGCATCCTTCAGCTTGCCTACTATTAGCTACATGGGCTCAGTGAGCACCAATGACACAATGCTACTAGCCCAGTGCATATTGAAGGGCAAATGTTAGTGGTCCTTTTCTTGCCACCATCACCAAGTTTAGAGTTACTGGGCCTCTATGACACCCATGGCTCCTAGTGGAACTAAAATTCATTAGGTGCTTCCTCCACACCAGGTGTTGTGCCGTGCATTGCAAATACGATATTTCATTTAGAAATGACTACAATTACCACAAAGATACTACACTTTGTGGGGTATTATTACCATCTCCCACTTTTCATGAGGAAAGTGATGTTCAGAGAGGTTAAGAACCTTGCCCAAGTTCACACAGCAAGCAAGTAGCACAGATGGGATTCAAATGCGTATCACCAAAGTCTGGGCTTCTAATCCTTGGCTTCTACAACTATCAGGCAGCGAAGAAGCAAATTCGAATTGAGATAGTTTGAGTCATGTCCACACTAAGAGAGATATTCTCTAATGTTTTTTTAAAATATGCAATTTTATATTTTTCTCTTTTTTTGAGACAGACTCTCACTCTGTTGTCATAGCTCACAGAAAACTCAAACTCCTGGGCTCAAACGATCCTCCTGCCTCAGCCTCCCAAGTAGCTGGGACTACAGGAACCCACTACCACGCCCAGCTAGTTTTTCTACTTTTTAGTAGAGATGGGGTCTTGCTCTTGCTCAGGCTAGTCTCAAACTCCTGAGCTCAAGTGATCCACCCACTTCAGCCTCCCAGAGTGCAAGGATCATAAGCCTGACTCACCATGCCCAGCCCAGAATATATAACTTTAAATGTACATATAAAGCATTTTTCCATAAATTAAAAAATAGAAAAAATAAGTCATCAAGCTATTTTTCTCTAAATCAAGGAACGTAAGTAAGTATGACTTATCCTGTATACCAGAAAGTTGCAAACTCATGCAGACATATATACGTGTATACACATACAACGCATTTCAGTTATATGCCAGAGGAACAGGGTAGACAAATATACTCACAAGGAAAAACAATAGAAAAATAATTCAAAATCAATTACCAACGAATTGTTTTATAACAAAGGCAGAAGGCTCAAGTTTTAGAAATATTGTTGAAAGATTTTAAATTGTTGAGTCAGGCTTAGGTTTGGAACCTTTTTTTTCTTTTTTCCCCTAATTGACTTGATTCTTGCCACATCAAAAGAGGTGGTTCAGCCCAAAAGGAAGGTTTTACAGGAGCAGTTTGACTTTGGGGATTATCACCTCTGTACATAAATATTTCAGGACAATTTCTAAACACCAAAGGATTTTGAAATAACAAGCTACTTGCAAAGTCCATGTTGGAAGATCTGTAAAAAATATTCTAACCAAAAGAGATTTCATTCACATTCCTACCTTGAAAATGTTGGATACCATCTCTGGAATACCAAGGAGCAAATGACAGCGACAAAATGATTATAACCATTATAACAAAGCAGATTGAGGACCACCATCTTAATATAAAAGTGTGACAAGCCAGAATAACTGGTTTTCATTTTTAATATTTGATTAATTGATCATTGCCTCTAGGGTCAAATTTACAGGATAGTTTTTCAGTTTCGACAATCCTAAGGCACTAGATTAGAGATTAAGATCCTGGATTCTGGTGAAATGCCATACATTATACTCAATAAACATAAACAATGACCAAACATACATTGCAGTAAATACTGTGCTTTGAAAAACTCATTAGGTAAATGTTTAACAAAGCTTCAGATGATTTAGGAACGAAATGAGTCCTGCGATGAGGAACAAAATGAATTATTGGTAAAGATCAAATTTTCTAGAAACATCATGTGCCAACATTAACTACACCCCAGTTCCTTGGAACCAGTATATTTCTCCCTCGTAACCCTAAGTTTCCAAACCTGGAGTCCCCTCACAGCTCATCTCACAGAAATGCATTTATTTTGAAAAAAAGTACATGAAGTTACCATCCTGTCCACTCTATCATTGTTAGACACGTCCATCAAATCCAATTATATTTTTCCCTAGGCAGCAATTATTTAATAATCCTCAACATATACATCAAACATGTGAGAAATTGTTCCAGGCTTTTCTACCTTTTCATTGCTTTAAAAAAGAAAAAGTTGAGAGAGCCCAGCAAGGCCTTTGGGGAACCTGAGGCATGGAAAACATTAGTTGCATTGTGAGAGTTGAACAGTAACAACTTGTTCTTTTTTTTTTTTTTTTTCATTTTTTTATTAGATCATAACAGTGTAGATTACTGCATTTATGGGATACAATGTGCTGATTTTATATACCATTTGGAACAACTTGTTCTTTAAAAAAAATTGATAATCCAAGTCTCCACGGACACCTCCTAAGTCCCGAGAAAGGTGTAAAGCCCCTGGTTTATAAACCCAAGGAACAGATCACAGGAACAAAACCCCAAACAACAAACAGGAGCACGACCGCAACAGTTACTGTCTCTGGGGAATCTCTGTCCATGCTGGGGGTTCTCTGCTATCGCTTTTTAAAATCAGGTAAAATGGGGGACAGGGTGCTCCTCACAAAGGAACTGCGGCACCTGACCCTCTGATCCCCAGCAGGGCGAGCTACGGGTTGGTGACATCATATGCTACGGTCCAGCTGTGCAATTAATACCTAACCCGGACCCCGGCCTGCAGGGGATACACTCACCCATTTCTTGATCTTCAGGGTGCCCTGGGTCTCGCTGTTCCGCTCTCACATCAGCTTTCTTATCCACCCACATCAAAATGTTGACGGTCTTCATGCGCAGTACTCTGCCTGTTTCAGAGCTGTGAAGACACGAAGAGATTGAACGACGTCTTGGGCCTCGCTTCCTCCCTTCCCTGCTCACTGTTTCCTGTCCAGCCCTCCCCGTCCCCCATCCTATCTCAGGACGCCAGCTCACGTGCCACTGCTCCCCGTTCAGGCACAGATCACACCACCAGGAAGGGTCTGGGCTGAGCCTGTCCCCTGCCCTCCCCCACCCCGCCAGGATTCCAAACCCTGTCCCACGTCGATTCTCACTCTGAAGGCCACCCCGTCTGCCCAGGCTGAAAGGCCTCGCTTCCTCCTCCAGTCAGTATCTCCAGCCAAGACCGAAAATTTAAGACTTTTTCTTTTTAAAAAACCAATTGTCAGCTGGGCTCAGGGGTTCATGCCTGTAATCCAGCAATTTGGGAGGCTGAGGCAGGAGGATCACTTGAGCCCAGGAGTTCAAGGCCGCAGTGAACTATGACGCTGTCTCCAAACAAAAGGAAGGAGGGAGAGAGGGAGGAAAGAAAGGAAGAAAGGAAGGAGGGACAGAGGGAGGGAGGGAGGGAGGACAGAAGCAATTGCCAAAACTTGATCGTTTGTCAATTCCTGGGTCAAAAGCTATTGATCTTTACAGGCAGTTTTTTTTAAATCCTCTTCACGATTCTTCCTTCCAAAATTAGATGTTAACAAAAGCTGTGATGGTTCCCTCTCTCTCTCTCTCTCTCTCTCTCTCTCTCTCCACCCCTCTTCTCATTGTAAGCTCCATCCTGCACCCTGCACCAAATTTTCAATATGGAGCTGTTCTTTTAACAGTATGATGTTTTGTATAGCTTGTGTGTGTGTGTGGTTTTCTTTTTTTACTTAAATGTGTGCACATTAAAAAGTAATGACATAACACCCTACAGAGCTAAACTGTGAACACATCTGCCCTTTTTGTTCTAAAAAACTAATTAATAATACATCTCTTCATCTAGTTTGATGTATCCATATACACTGAGCATTGCTCCAGGAGTATTCTAGGGCCAGTGATCACTGCTGTATCTTAGAGCATCTATTTCAATTTTGTGCTATTAGGACCAAATGAAGGAACATATTGAAAGAGTGGGTCTCTAGCCCCAGGGTGGAAACTAGAATGTGTTGAGCATAGATTTTATATTGGCTTTTTAAGCAGTCATTTAATTGATGAGAGTTTTGTTTATACATCAGGGTGGTGTTTGCAAGACTGTTTTCCTGGGTCACAAGGACCTACTGAAAATCAATTTGAAGAGCAAATATCATGGCGCCTAATCTCAACTTCCTATATTTGTATTGCTGCTATAAGCAGGTCGTTAGTCTAGACACGCCTCAGCTCCCTTACTGGTGAAAATAAGGATGGTCCACAATCATGATTTTCAAGGTCTTTCAGATATAAGAACTTACGTAGTTGTTTGTCTTGAAAGATAAACATCATGAAAAATAAAAACACAGGATGACTTGCCTCTTGCTTCTTTGTTTCCAAAAACTAATAAGTTTGGGTTGTTCAAATAGCATAAAAGGACAAATTGCTGATTATTTCTTCCCTGAAAATATAATCAAAAAAAGTTCAATGTTAATTAGTTATTATTATTTAGTTAACTAAAGGATAGTATTTAGCCAACAATATTTTAGCCTATAGCTAAGCAACATTTTCTGGAGCCTCCAAAAACTATGGGCAAGCCCCATAAACACTACATTTTTAGGTTATCACAATGAATGAGATGTTCAGTAATGTAACAATGCAGCAGTGTTGTCGGAGAAAACCTCCAGGCAATGACCAGGCCCATGCAAGGCGGCAGCTTCTTCCAGGAGCCTGTGGCCTGTCTGTGCAGAAATTTGACTCTGGAGTTTGGAAGACTGAGTGAACTAGAATTCTGGTGGTAATAATTTATATATGAGGGATAAATATGAGAATCAGCAAGGTTAGAGGAAACCATTCCTAGGTACTTTATTATGCACTTATGGCCTGGTGTCCAGATCAGAATATTCAACAGTCTTATTTCTGCAGGCCTTCTCCACCTGGGTCCCACGCAGGCTCCACCTGCTCAGCGCACCCACAAATGAACACATCATGCAGCTCTTTGCCATGACCCCTCCCCAAACCCTGTCTTAGTGGGCCTCTCAGCGAGGGACACCCCCATCTCCACCTAATCACCCAGCTCAGAGCCTGGGGGTTGTCCCTATCTAATTCTCTTCCTTATGTCCCATACTCACTCATTCCACAAAGGAATCAGCTACATTGTATGCACATGCTGTATCCGAGAAAGAGGCGTCTCAGGGAGAGAGGAACAGGGTGGGTGACCATCCTGGAAGCATCCTTTCTGTCATGTTTGTTCAATTCAACATTACATTTTGGGGGGTTTTGGGGGGGTGTTTTTTGTTGTTTTTTGTTGCTGTTGAGGCAGAGTCTCACTTTCTTGCCCTCAGTAGAGTGCTGTGGCATCATAGCTCACAGCAACCTCAAACTCCTGGGCTCAACCCTCAACCTCATGTCCTCAGGCTCATGTCCCAGCTGCTCAAGACAATAGGTGCCTGCCACAACTCCTGGCTATCTTTTAGAGATGGGGTCTCACTCTTACTCAGCTGGTCTCAGACCCATGAGCTCAGGCAATCCACCTGCCTCAGCGTCTCAGAGTGCTGGGATTACAGGCGTGCACCACTGCGCCGGCCAACATTATGTTTTTTTTAAGAGTTATCCTTGTCAATAATGTAGTTCGTCCATTTTTACCTGCTGCGTAGCCTTCCATTGTAAGACTATGCATGTAGATCAATGTATTTATTCATGCTATGCTTAATAAACATCTGAGCTGTTCAAGTTTTTTGTTTCCTGTGTGTGTGTGTGCACACGAGCACATGTCTGTGTGTTTCTCATATGAACAATGTTTCTGCAAATATTCTTGTATATGTCTTCTGATGAACATGTACAAGAGTTCCTCTGGAGTATATACCTATGCTGAGTGACAGGTACGTGCATATTAAACTTTCTGAGATAATGTCAAGTTATTTTCCAAAGGAATTGTACTTCTATATCAATATATAGCCACCATCAGTGGATGTGAATTCCTCTCACCCTCACTTGGTATTGTCCATCTTCTTAACTTTTTCCATTTGGCAGATGTGGAATGGGCCATTCTGTTTTCCTCTGTTTTACAAATCATACTTTTGCTCACTTTCTCACTGGGTTGTTTTTCTGTTTCTTATTTATTTGTAGGCACTCTTTCCATATTCTGGAAACCAATTTCTTGTCAGTTACATGTTTTCTAAATATCTGCTCCCCATGTGGGTCTTTTTCTAGTATGATTATGATATCTTTTAATGAATAAAAATTATTCATATCAATTCTGTGTCTTATAGTTTCCACTTTTTGGGTCTTATTTAAGCCATGCTCCTTTATCCTTATTCCTAGAGATATTATTATGTGCTTTCTTCCAAATGTTTTATAGTTTTTAAACTTTCACGTTTGTTTCTTTGATGAACCTGGAATTTATTTTGTATACTATATGCCTATCTTACATATCATTTCATTTATTAAATATGGAAATATCTATCCCTTTTGCACTGATTTTTAATGCCCAACCAGTTCACATTTGAGTTTCCATGAACCGTAAATCTGTTTCTGAGCTCTATGTGTTAATTCATTGGTCTATTTGCAGAGCGCTTTAGAAGCCATTACTTATCAGGTGAAGGGAAAAACTACAAAATTAGAAAATGTTACCTAAAAATTGTACCCTCATATTAATTATTCTTCACTTGTCAATATCTAAAGTTAATCTGTATATTTGCCCTTTTTCTAAGTCAAGGAATTGAGAGCAATTGACCTCCATTCGTCCCTTCCAGCTGTCACCTACTTTAATTCTACATTGGTTTTTTTCTTCTCAACGCAGACATATTATTTTATAACCAATATTCATTTAGACTTGGTCATTTGTCACTCTATTTTGTTTATCATCCTGTTTTGCATCTCAGAACTTCCAACTGAAATCACCTTCTCCTGCTTAAAATACATCCTCTCAAATGGCTTTTAGTAAAAATCTAGAGGCCGATGGCAAACTCAGTTTCTATTATCCTGAAAATGTCTTTATTTTATACTCCTTCAAAGATAATGTCACTGAGTAGGAAAATTTCTGAATGGCAGTGTTTCTTCCCAGCACATTGAAGGTGTTATTCCATTTCCAAGGCCCATTGTTGCTCTTGAAGAGTCCGCCACGGTCCAGCCACCCTTCCTGTGCTGGTGATCTTTCCTTTCCCTCAACTGCTAGTAAGAGCCTCTTTCTTATTCGACTTTCTGCTCTGATGCATGTAGTTGTGATTTATTTTGCCTGGAATTCATTGGTCTCTTTAATGGAGAACTTGTTTCTTTAAACATTATTGTTCAACGTTTCCTGTTCTTATTTTTTCTTGTATTCTTCTGGAATGCTGATTAGACATGGTTGGATTTTGTAACTCCAGCTTTCACACCCTTGACTTCCTCTTTGTTACTAAGCTGCATTCTGAATAATTTCCTTAAAGCTATATTTTTGTTGAATAATTCTCAGTTTAGCCTTGCTTAACCTGTCATTGGACACATCCACTGAACTTTCCATTTTCATTATATTATTGATTTTTTTGTTTATTTTTCCAATCTTCCAATTTTCAAAATTATCTCTTTTCTTTTAGTATTTTTTTTTGTTTTTTCAGATTAATATGAGGATATAATTTGTAGGTTACATTGTTCTCACTTCCAGAGTAAAGTTCCCTTTGTAGAAGAGCCTCACCCAGAGGACGTGTTATACACCCTGACGATGTGCACACTAGCTGAGATCCCTCCTTCTGCCAAACATCCTCCCCCCCTCAAGTTTATCTTTTATTTCCTAAAATACTTTTATGCTCCCTCCAATAATTCCATAGCAAAATCCACTAACTCACTGAAGCACAGCTGAAAATTACCAAAGAAGCACAAACCCAAACCCAAATACGCCAGATTAACTATGTAAAACATAACAGTGTAAGTTTACTCTATCAACCTTCGTATCCATCTCCCACCTTTAGCAAATAACTCGCAGCCAAACTTCCTTCATCTATATTTCCATGCTCCCTCTCCTTGGTTGCAAACAGGATCGCTCTAGAGACTGCAGATACTATGTTTATTATATCCAAGCTGCAATAATTTGCCTGTGATGGAGATAAAAAGGAAAAAAGCTTAAAAGTCCTCTGAAAACTTCAATGCTTACAGTAGCTCCCCAGTGATCAGTCCCACTTCATATTAGTCATTAATGCCCTCAGTAGTGTTTGTCTCAGAGGTCAAAATGTACTTCCTCTTACAAGGAAGTTGGGACCTAACAGGTATTTGTTTACAGATGCAATCATCCAACAGCCTAAAATATCCAGGGTTCTAAACTCATGACTTTGTATATGAACAAAGGTCAACAGGACGTTCCATCAATCCTCAGGTATAATTCAAAAAGATGAATTCCTGTGAAGTACTTGTTTGATTTCTCATGGTTACATTTTAAGATAGAATGATCCACCAAAGCATGAAACTCAGTGACAAAGGGGAGCTGGCAAATTTTCCTGCCCTTTCATAAATAGGCGGAGGGTTTTCCAAGCAGAATTTTTCTATTTCAACAAATTAGTAGATTTACATAATAATAGCCCAAGTGTATCATATTTTAGTTTAAATTTAAAAACCTCAAAAACTGGCCAGAAATTTGTAGTATGACATGCAAAGTTATTTCTCAAAAAAACTTAAAAATGGGATTTTAACTCTTTGATCTAAACATAATTAGGTCCATTCATAAGGAAGAAATGTGCTAAAAAAGAAAGAGAATAAAAATTATCATGTTTAGCAACTACATTTATATTCCTTTCCAGTTCTAAAGCAATTGATTTAAATAATGCTTCTATCCACCTTGATCATGTGTGTTAACGTATAAAACTCTTAGCTGGGCCTAACTTGCTACAAAACTTCTGTAAACAGTCTGATTTTCCAGTGACTTGAATCAAGCAGCTTCCTTCTACCCCCTTAACCAACACCAAACATGCACATTCGTTTTTTAAATATATATATAAAGAAGAACATGGTTCATGTGTTTATAAAAAGTTCTGTACTATACTATACTATGACATCTGTTAATAAAGTAATTTAAAACTCAAATAAGTAGCAGTTTCTGTGTGTTACACATTCAATCTTTGGTGTAAGCACTCAACATTGGCTGATTATCATAAGAATAGGTAAAAAAAATATTAGCCCTGTCCACACACATATGCCATAAAACGCATGAAATAGGTTTAACTTTGTATCTCAATTTTCAACTTTTCCCATAGAACTGAGATAAAATCTAGCGCAGTATATTATTTAAAAGTGTACTGTTTATAAGAAATAATACAATCGGCTCGGCGCCTGTGGCTCAACAGGCTAAGGCACCAGCCACGTACACCTGAGCTGGCAGGTTCAAATCCAGCCCGGGCCTGCCAAACAACAATGACGGCTGCAACCGAAAGATGGTCAGGCGTTGTGGTGGGCGCCTGTGGTCCCAGCTACTTGGGAGGCAGAGGCAAGAGACTCGCTTGAGCCCAGGAATTGGAGGTTACTATGAACTGTGATGTCACGGCACTCTATCCAGGGTGACAGCTTGAGGCTCTGTCTCCGAAAAAAAAAAAAAAAAAGGAAAAGAAAAAAATTCACTAGGCCTGATGGCACACACCTGTAGACCCAGTTATTGGGGAAGATTCATTTGAGCCCAGGAGTTCCAGCCTGCAGAGAGCTATAATCAAGCCACTGCACTCCGTGCTAGGCAACAGAGTGAGACCCTGACTCAAAAACAAAGAAAAAGGCTCAGCGCCTGTGGCTCAAGCAGCTAAGGCACCAGCCACGTACACCTGAGCTGGTGGGTTCGAATCCAGCCCAGGCCCACCAAACAACGATGACGTCTGCAACCAAAAAAAAATGGCCAGGCGTTGTGGCAGGTGCCTGTAGTCCCAGCTACTTAGGAGGCAGAGGCAAGAGACTCGCTTGAGCCCAGGAGCTGGAGATTGCTGTGAGCTGTGATGCCACAACACTCTATCCAGGGTGATAGCTTGAGGCTCTGTCTCAAAAAAAAAAAGAAAGAATACAATCAACTTTATTTTGGAAGAAAGCTGTTTATAGAAGAAACTTAAACACAAAAAGCCACTGGTTCTCAAAAAATCAAATCTTTTATTTTTAAGTGACAAGGATGTCCAGAACAAACAACAGCCACAACCAATGAGCCACTAAAACAAGACCAGTAAATGCCAAATTTGTTTTGCAGTTTTTTGTTTGTGCTTGCTTGCTTTCATCATAGATGAATCTCAATTCAATTAAAGTATCAGGATGATAATTAATGATTTGGGGGGTGACTTTTCCAATCTCTTCTAATTAACCTGGTTAAGGAAGTGATTTAAATGCTTCAAGAGAGATGTGCATTTTCCGTGGGGTTGAATGACCCGAGTGTTTACTGGGTGCCGACAATCAGATTCCCACTGGTGAGTGGCTCCCATGCGTCAGGAGGTCCATAGCACACAGTGGCCTCCTGCTCAACCCTGGCAAGTGCGTGCAGCCCCAAGGCACCAACCAGGCTGTGATTGTGGGGACACGCAAGAAAGATCAGGGGTCTGTGGAAGCTTCTGCTACTGAAATCCATTGGGGATTCTAGTAGGGAGCACCTATAGCTTCAGAACGGACAGAGCAGAGTCTGTTTCACATTGAGTGTTAAGCGGACCTCTGTGATTTTTTCTAAGTTTTGCATAACAGGACCTAAAGCCAGGCAGTGACTAAAAAAATTAAAATGCATTATCTAGTCATAGAACATTAGAAATAGAAAGAAAAAAAACTCCAAAACCATCTAGTCTACCACTTACCTAAATTAATTCGATTCATTTTCCCAAGTGACATCTCTGAATACATAAATACTTCATTCCTCCTTTAAACACTCAAGGTTTTGTATTTGTACAAAAAATTTTAGTAGCCTTATAAAGTAAGATGTTTAAACAGGGATAAACTTTAAAGCAAAAATAATAATAGTAAAGGAAAACCATAAAACAGAGGTTTGAAAACCAATTCATCAGTGGCAATCAACAGTTGTTCTTTCTTGCCAGCTTTATTGCCAGTGTGACTGTTAATTACGTGCCCACATCAGCCTTTTTAGATACATAAATTATACAAGAGGAGTGCAAATATTCTTTATGTGTACATGAGGATGGAAAAAAAAAAGCCTGCCAAGACAGGTGCCAGGGCTAAGCGAATACACCATCCTGTTTCCTTTCGTTAGCTCTGTTTGAAAAAAAGAAATCACCCCCTTAGAAAAGCCTCTAAGACATGCCTCTAGTGGTAATTTCTGGAACCGAATTGAACATATTGCTGTACAAAGGGGAAGAAAAAAAAAGGCAAGGCCAGGTGGCCACTGGTGCCACTCCCAGTGACCTATCAACAGAGGAGGAGTTTCTTTTCTGTGGACTCCATAAAAGGCCAGCCCAACATCCTCTATTAGACAGACGGCTGCCACCATCCTGAAGCAACATGTCCTCCATCCTAGAATCCCCAAAGGACTTCAGCCACAGAAGCTTCCACAGAAGCCTGAGTTTCTCCACGCAGGGCCCTTCGCTCAGCCCGAGCGTGAGGAGCATGCCGCCCCTCCGGGCTGCACCCAGCGTCTATGGGGGAGCCGGAGGCTACGGCACCCGCGTCTCCACCTCCGGAAGCCCAGCAAGCTCTCGCAGCATCCTCACCAGCGTCGGGGACCTGCTTCATGGCAATGAGAAGACGACTATGCAGAACCTAAATGACCGTCTGGCGAGCTACCTAGAGAAGGTGCGGTTCCTGGACCAGTCCAACTCCCAACTGGAAGCGCAGATCAAGCAGTGGTACGAGGCCAAGGCACCCAGCCGTTGTCGGGACTACAGCGCCTATTACCAACAAATCCAAGAGCTGCAAAATCAGGTGAGGGATGTGCCTGTGATTTCTGCTCTACTGTCCAGCTGCGTAAAAGATCCAGAGGGTGTTTGTGTTGGGTGGGTCCAAATGGCTGCTGACAAGTTGGGCTGAAATACTGCATCTGAAAAAATTCTTTCAGCTACCCTTAGGGCCAGAGGACCTGCCTGTATAAATACAATGACTTTAAATCATCCTATTTTCAAAAGGTTTTCATCTAATTACATACAGAATATGAAAATTTTGCCCTCCAGTCTTATAACCTGTATCTTGGTCACAGCTTACCCCAGCAGGGCCAAATGAATAGTAAATAATTTCTAAAAATGTTTTATGGGATAAATCTTTCTTAGTTTTTCACCTAGCCCTCGTCAACTTTCAAAACCCCAGTCAATTCAGAGATTTTTCTCCTTTCATTTATGTAAATGTTATAATAGAAGGATTAGAGGACTGTATTGCAGATTAAATAATTAAGTGATTCAGGGTGGAGATGAGAGGCACAGGGGTGTGGGTATTAACACTACATGGGTTTTTATGTTAGTGTTTATTTTATTTTATGTATTGATTTATTTTGTATTGACACCAAGTCTCACTTTGTCACCCCCGGTAGAGTGCTGCGGCATCATAGCTCAAAGCAACCTTAAACTCTTGGGCTCAAATGATCCTCTTGCCTCAGCCTCCTGAGTAGCTGGGACTACAGGTGCCCCCCAGAATGCCTGGCTATTTTTAGAGACAGGATCTCGCTCTTACTCAGGCTGGTCTTGAACTCCTGAGCTCAGGCAATCCACCTGCCTCTACCTCCCGGAGTGCTAGGATTACAGTTGTGAGCCACCACGCCTGGCAATACCTGGATTTTTAAAAGCTCTCTTTAACAATATGATCATCATCAGAAGCAATTCAGAAACTACTTCCACAGTAATAAAATCTTCTTCTGCCTCCGATTCCCATTTATTTCAGTCATGTCACAACCTGCTGCCATGTCATCCACAAAAGGTGGAGCTCTCCATTTTATCAACTGCATGGAACCGGAGCGGAAGACTTTGCTCCCACTCCGTTATGACACAGAGCGTGTACTTTGCTTCAGTGTTCTTATCTATTAAGAGAACTGTCATTTTCGTTTTCAATTCTGTTTTAAGTTTCATATTCCACTTACTTATGAGCAAGTCTTTTTTTCTTGAGTTGTATTAGCGTCCATGTGATTTGATTCAGAGACTCTACAGGAAGTTATATTGGGATTTCAGGAACCATAAGCATGGAAAGCAGTGGTATTTAAATTGTGCTTCCTGCCAGCAGCTCGCCGTCCTCAGACTCTCACCATAAATGTTCAAAAGAAGCCAACCTATCTCTGATACCTGTCTCCTGTTTCTGACTCTCCTTTGGATCACTTCAAATACACAGGAACAGCCCCCAGTTTCATTTAGCTGAGCAGACCCACCACTGAAATCCAGACTTCTCCAGGACCAGATTCATTGTAAGAGACATGGCATTTTTTAACATCTTCTACAAGTAGATTTTTTTTTTTTAATCTACTTGTGTCTTGAAAAACTTGCCCATTAGTCAACTACGTCTTAAGATCCAGGCCTCATCTATCCCGAAACACATATTCCTAATGCCTAGCACAAGTCCCATCATTATAACCAGTGTTCACACATTCAGCAGAACATAGTGGACTCTAACTGGGTGCTGGGTACCATGCTGGGCCCTGGGGAATCCGATAATGGACACAATGTGATTTAGGAGAAAACAGTCATGACAAAAGCAACTACCACGCAGAGGGCTAATGAGAGCACAGGCAGATCACCCAGTGCAGTTTGAGGACATCGCTAAAGATCCCCTGGGAGCACTGTTGCTGGAGCTGAGATGTCAGGGAACAGTGGGAGTTCACCAGGTGATGGGGCTAACAGGAATGTTCTAAGCAGGAATATCACCAAAGGCAAGGCCCATAGTAGAGTCTGAATTAAATTCAAGCTTAGTTAAATTCTCCTTTTGTAAAATCCCCAGAAAGCCAAGGGAACCTACGGTCTAGAGTTGCATTTTACGACCCTCTTATGTTAAATACCATGTCATTATTCTATTTTCATGTAGAAATTCTTTTTCTTTTATTAAATCATAGCTGTATACATTAATGCAATCGTGGTGTGCAATGTGCTGGTTTTATATACAATTTAAAATATTTTCATCAAACTGGTTAACATAGCCTTCACCATATTTTCTTAGTTATTGTGTTAAGACATTTATACTCTGCACTTAGTAAATTTAGCATGTACCCTTGTAAAATGCACCATAGTGTGTTCCCACCAATTAGCCTCCCTCCACCCATCCTCCTCCCGCCCCTTCCCTCCCTTTCCTCTTTTCCCTTCTTCTTGGGCTATAGTTGGCCCAAGAAGAAGGGAAAAGCTTTTCATATGAAAGCTATAAATTGGTTTCATAGTAGGGCCGAGTACTTTGGATACTTTTTCTTCCATTCCTGAGGTACTTTGCTAAGAAGAATATATTCCAGCTCCATCCATGTAAACATGAAAGAGGTAAAGTCTCCATCTTTCTTTAAGGCTGCATAATATTCCGTGGTGTACCTATACCACCATTCATTAATCCATTCATGGGTCGATGGGCACTTGGGCTTCTTCCATGACTTAGCAATTATGAATTGGGCTGTTATAAACATTCTGGTGTGAATATCTTTCTTATAAAGTGATTTTTGGTTTTCTGGATATATACCTAGTAGAGGAATTGAAGGATTGAATGGCAAGTCTATTTTTTGATTCCTAAGTGATCTCCAAACATCCAAAAGGAACAAAAGGAAGTATTAATTTACATTCCCACAAGCAATGCAGAAGTGTTCCCCTTTGTCCACATACACGCCAACATCTCTGGTTTTGGGATTTTGTTATGTGGGCTAATCTTACTGGTGTTAGATGATATCTCAAAGTGGTTTTGATTTGCATTTCTCTGATGTTTAAGGATGGTGAGCATTTTTTCATATGTCTGTAGGCCACGCATCTGTCTTCTTCAGAGAAGTTTCTCTTCAAGTCTCTTGCCCACCCTGAGATGGGATCACTTGTTCTTTTCTTCTAATATGTTTGAGTTCTCTGTGGATTCTGGTAATTATACCTTTGTCAGAGACATAACCTGCAAATATCGTCTCTCATTCTGAGGGTTGTCTGCATGCTCTGCTTACTGTGCAGAAGCTTTTTAGTTTGATCATATCCTAGTAATGTATTTTTGGTGTTGCTTCAATTGCCCAGGAGGTTCTCCTCATAAAATATTCACCCAGGCCGATTTCTTCAAGTGTTTTCCTGCACTTTCTTCCAGTATTTTTTTTTTTTTTTTGCTGTTTTTGGCCAGGGCCAGGTTTGAACCCTCCACCTCTGGTATATGAGACCAGCACCCTACTCCTTTGAGCCACAGGTGCCGCCCTCTTCTAGTATTTTTATAGTTTCATGTCTTAAGTTTAAATCTCTTATCCAGTGAGAATCAATTTTTGTAAATGGTGAAAGGTGTGGGTCTAGTTTCAGTCTTCTATGGGTTACCAGCTAGTTCACCCAGCATCATTTATAAAATAGGGAATCTTTTCCCCATCGAATGTTTTTAATTGGCGTATTGAAGATCAAATAATGATCTTCAATCATTAGCTGGGTTCATCTCTTGGTTCTCTGTTCTGTTCCTTACATCTACCTCTCTGTTTTTGTGCCAGTACCATGTAGTTTTGATCTCTATTGATTTATAGTATAATCTGAGGTCTGGTAGCATCATTCCTCCTTCTTTGTTTTTATTTCTGAGTAATTTGTTGGCTATTTAAGTTTCTTTATCATTCCATATAAAATGAAGTATTATTTTTTCAAGATCTTTAAAGTATGACAGTGGCGCTTTAATAGGGATTGCATTAAAATTGCATATTGCTTTGGGTAATATGGACATTTTAACATGAGCCATGAGCATGGCATGTTTTTCCATTTGTTAACATCTTCAGCTATTTCTTTTCTTAGAGTTTAATAGCTCTCTTTATAGAGATCTTTCATGTCTTTTGTTATGTAAACTCCCAAATATTTCATCTTCTTTGGCCCAATCACCCATTTTTAACAATCATCAATATACAGCCAATCTTGTTTCCTACACACATGCCCAATCCTGGTTCTTCCCTACTCCTGCCACCAAAACTAATGGATGACTTTAAAGGAAGTCACAAACTTGTTCCAGTCAGTTACAGGATATGTTATTCTAATAGATAAACCCTTTTAGAAACATAAAAGCAGTACCAATTACATTTCTACAAAATAAACAATAACATAAAATACCTAGTTAATGTTCAAATTTCCCAAATCATCTCATAAGGGAGTTTTACAGTTTGTTCATCCAAGTCTTGATCCAGACATATTTCACACACATCTGTTAATTTTATCTTAAACTGTATCAGTTTCTTCTACATCATTGTATTTATTGATACTTGCTTCTTTAAAAAAATAGGACCAATTTTCTTACTAAATATGTTTATGCTGTTATTCAACATGTCCATCTTTCCCCTGTATTTTTTTCTTTTTTTGTGGATTAATAGGCCAATTTAGAGACTATATCAATCAGGTTTTGAAACTTCTGTGCAACCAGCCAGTTTGGTTCAGCTAAATTATTTTCGTTCATATGAATATTTTCTAGTCGCCAAATACTGGTGTTATTCGTCCATATTCATTCAGTCTCTATGCATTTATGCTTCTTTAAAAATCACTTTAATATGAGTTCAGCAAAGTGTATGAATAAATGCATATATTGAATGAGTATGTTTCTCTTTTCTCCTTTACCTGGATAAGTCGCATTTCGTACCCTTTTTTTTTTTTGCAGTTCCTGGCCAGGGCTGGGTTTGAACCTGCCACCTCCAGCATATGGGGCCGGTGCCCTACTCCTTTGAGCCACAGATGCCGCCCTTGTATTGTCTTTAAAGTTACTAATAACCTCTACTTTCATAAACTCCACTGTTTTTATTACCACAATATTTCATGAAGGGCTTATATTCCTTCATATACTGGAGACTGATTTCTCCTGGTTCTTCTACTTCTGGATTTTTTTTTTTTTTCTTTAATTCTTCCTTACTTTTTTCTCCTCCTCTTCTGTCACCTAAGAAACCTTTATTTTTTTCTCCCAGTATTTTAATATTTTTATAAAGGTCTTTTTAGTATTCTTTCTACTTAAGATTATGCAAATATTAACTTATGTTCTTGCAGACGCATATTCCCTCTCTTATGTAAACTATACCTGAACAAACTTGCATAACCCTATAATACATTTTGTAGAATTATTTAATCAATGTATAAAAAAAAATTTTAGAGAAAAATTTCCTTGCCCTTCATCTCTAGAGATGTTCAATTCCCTACACTGGATTTTTTTCTTCTACCTTTTAACTGTTCCTTGGGTTTTGTCTGGGACTTCAACTTGCCTCACTCAAAATTCTCCTTCTCTGTTTTCTCCTAAACAGGTGTGACTATATTTATGCCAGTGACTCCTTACATTTGTATCTCTAGTTACAATTTTACATAAATGCTCCATATTCATATATTTAATTTTCTACTATGTGTCACTCTGGTCCCTAAAATTTAACACTTAATGTGTATAACACTATGTTCCCCACCATCCTTCATAATATGTTTATATTTTACTTAGTATCCTGGATTAGTATCCACCACCTTGTCCTAGGTAGACTCCATTTCACATCCCCACATTGCTGAATCAGTCACCAAATCCTATGTTGTCCAATTTAAAGAATTTTGAATCCAATTGCATTTTATGTTAATATAGTTACCATCTGGCCAATGTCTCTATTTTCCCTTGCCTAATTGAAACACTTTCCTACCTGACTATCCTATGACCATTCCTTCCCATTTTAGTCCCTCTTTCACATTATCTTCCTAAAAATAAGACTTGACTGAATATTTCCCTTGAATAAGACTTTGCTCCTATTGCCCACACATGGAGGACCTCAGCTTCCTAGGCTTAACCTACAGGCTGCCAATTTGACTCTGAACTCTGTTCCTTTCTCCTTATAGTGGGTTTTGGTTGGTGAAATCTGTGTTAATAAGCCCAGTGGAATTATTTTGTCTACTCCTGAATCTGCCTCTAGTTTTTATGAGGGAGATTTGGGGGAAGAAGGGCGCATTGCCAAATAGCACATGATCAAATGAATCAATCCTGGTAATTAGTAAGAGTGGCCAAGGGCGAGCCTGCCAATGCACCCACCTGTCTAAAACCAGCTCACGTCTCATCTCTGCTTTCTTGAGGGTAGTTAGCATCTCTGTGTTTGTCTCTGCACCTTGTTCTCAGTTCCCAGAACTCAGTTCTCAGTTCAAGTACATATTACACTAGAATAGCTCTCTAGCCATTTGTTGACATGCCTACCAAAAAGGGAATATTTTTACGGGCAAGTCCATTTCATCTTTGTATCTCTGGATATATGGTTTCTTCTAATTTATTTGGAAGGAATAAAGTTGGGGGATAGAACCCATAAAAGTATAAAAGACTTGTTGAAGTTCTCTAAATGCGAAACCTATTTTTGGTAGTCCTCAAGTTTTTGGTTAATGCATTTCTGGAGGATAAATAGTATCTGTTGAAGCAGGAATTTTTAACAAAAGGTTCCTTTTGAAAGTGGCATTTAAAATATCATAGTTTCTTATTTCTGTGAATTGAAGCTTTGGTTTATCTGGAACATAATTTCTTATAGAAGCTTCTTAAATGGCTCAGCATGCAGAGACTAGCTCTTGACGTTTTCTTTTGTTAAATGAGCAAGGCCACAAATCCTGTGAGTTCCAGGATGTAAAATTGTTAAATGGGAAGTAGAAGAGCAACTTTGTATAAAAATTTTAGGGTCTACATGAGAGAATATAAATAATACTTTCCCTTTCTCTCATTTTAGATAAAAAAATGTTTTTATTTAAATTTCTTGCCAAGGCAGGTGCTTTATAAATAATAGTTTAATCAGCAGAGTATTAATTAAAAAGATTTATGTTACTGGTCTATGTGCTAGCTTCTACCCTCTTGAAATACATAACCAAGAATTTGAGGACTCTTAAGAATAGTTTTTTTATTTGTTTGTTTGTTTTTTTAATTTCAGTGTTAAGCAGATTTACTTGAGTGAACTACAGAGCTTCAACCAAAATTGGTAGCAGGCAAGTTTAATAATATTCTTGGACTAACATCACCTTTGGGAAAGAGAAAATCTAAGCTTGAGTAGCTTGAGTAACTAAGTGTAAATGGAGATTTGACTGTGACTACTTCAGGTAGTGCTCTAAATCTAAATATCCAGCTATAAATTTGTTTGGGAGTAACATTAGGAAGCATGTGAGCATATGGATTTGGTGTTATCATGTGGACAAGTTTCTGAAGGACTTTGCCAGCGTCTGCTTGAATAAAAGCAACATCACTTTATCAGGCGCTGGATCCTTCTATTCCTGATGTCAGGAATGAGCTGATTTATCTTTGAATGGTTAACTCCTGGGATTCCTGAACAGATTAAGGATGGAGGAAAATAAGCCTTAGTGAGAAATAGTGAGGTTCCTTATGATCATTCAAGGATAATTTGAATGATTAATTAAATAATTATTAATTAAAGAATAAAGAGACAATATATTGAGTCTCTGCATTTGTGGCTTATGATAGTTAAACAGAGTACTTTGTAGAAGTGCTTTTGTATACTTCGTAGTAATCCAATGTGTGACATCATTAGGTGACATCATGCACTTTAGAGTACTTAATTAGTAAAAAATACATGAGAAAGAAACTTTATAATACACTATTGATATGAAAGAATTTGCATAATAAGAACACCTTTGAAAATATGACAGTACCAATTACTCTTGCAACACTGCCTTCAAAAATTTGAATGAAGTAACATATTAACAATATTATCCATGTCAACATAAAAGATGTAAAATCTCCATTTTTTTTAATGCTGCTTAGTATTCCATGGTATACACATACCACAATTTATTAATCCATTCATGGATTGATGGGCGCTTGGGCTTTTTCTATGACTTAGCAATTATGAATTGAGCTGCAATGAAAAGTCTGGTGCAAATATCTTTGTTGCCAAGTGATTTTTGGTCTTTTGGTTATATACCTAGAAGAGGAATTGCAGGATCGAATGGCAAGTCTACATTTAGATCCCTGATTTTTCTCCAAAACTTCCTTCCAAAAGGAACGTACTAGCTTGCATTCCCACCAGCAGTGCAAAAGTGTTCCTTTTTCTCCACATCCATGCCAATATCTGTAGTTTTAGGTTTTGGTGATGTGGGCTACTCTAACTGGAGTTAGATAATATCTCAGAGTGGTTTGTGTTTGCATTTCTCTGATGATTAAAGATGATGAGCATTTTTTTATGTGTCTGTAGACCATGTGCCTGTCTTCTTCAGAGAAGCTTCTGTTCATGTCTTTTGTCCACAATGAAATTGGATCACTTGTTCTTTTCTTATTAATAACTTTGAGTTCTCTGTGGATTCTGGTTATTAGATCTTTGTCGGAAATACAACTTGCAAAAATCCTCTCCCTTTCTGAGGGCTGTCTATTTGCTTTACTTAGTGTGTTCTTGGCAGTGCAGAAGCTTTTTAATTTGGTCAGATCCCAGTAATGTATTTTTGATGTTGCTTCAATTGCCCGGGGTGTCCTCCTCATAAAGTATTCTCCCAGGCCAACTTTTTCCAGTGTTTCCCTACACTCTCTCTTACCTTTTTTATGTTTACATGGATGGAGCTGGAAAATATTCTTCTTAGTAAAGTATCTCAAGAATGAAAAAAAAAAATCCAATGTACTCAGTACTACTATGAAACCAATTTATAATCACTCACACTTTCATATAAAAGAAGAATCACAACTATAGCCTAGGATGAAGGAGGGAAGGGGAATGGGAGGAGAAAGGAGGGAGGTGGGTCGATAGACGCAGGGTTAGTAGGGGACCACACCATATTGCAAGTACAAGATGGACCCATCAAGTGTAGAACATGAATGTCTTAACACTGTAATTGGGTAAATGAGGTGAAGGCTATGTTAATTAGTAGGATGTTAGCCCTCCAATTTGTATAAATAATCAACACATTGAATCCTATAATGACATAAATGTATTCATGATCTATGTACAAATGACT
>CAUYRH010058666.1:0-32996 GCA_963574655.1 Perodicticus potto
TGGAGGGAGGGTAATTGGTGGGATCACACCTACGGTGCATCTTAGAAGGGTACAGGTGAAACTTACTGAATGTAGAATATAAAGGTCTTAACACAACAGCTAAGAAAGTGCCGTGAAGGCTATATTAACCAGTTTGTTGAAAATATTTCAGGTTGTGTATGAAACCAGCACATCGTACCCCATAATTGCATTAATGTACACAGCTATGATTTAATAAAAAAACAAAACAAAACTACATTTTAAATCTGCCGACTTCTTATGTATAGCAAGTCTTTGACAACAGAACTGACTTCTTTTTATCCTTTCATTTGTTGATGGGACGGTCTTACCTTCAGAATTAGCACCCCGAACTCAAATGCCTACAGGGGCCAACAGAATATAAATTAATGGAAACAGCCAGATATTAAACACATAGAAGTATCCTTTCCTTCTACAAAGAAAATATTCTTTCTCATCTTTGTTGAAAAACAAGCTCATCTGTACTTTGTTTTCACACTTCTGGGTCATGAATACAGAGAAATATTTCTTCACTCTGCATAAGGTGCTTTTGCAAGTCCAGTGACAAATGGCAGCTTGTGCTGTGCTGTGGGAAAGACAGCGGTGAGTCGTAGGCTCTGTGGTGAGCCCAGTGTTGAGTGGCCTCACCCAGAGAAGGCAGCAGCCATGCAGTAGCACAGCAAATAAGGAACCAGGAAGGTCTCTGGAAGGGATGACAATAGTTCTTCCATTAGGACAGTACCTGGCACCGAGTAATCATCTAACAAATATTAGCTGTCCTTGTTATTACTGCTGTCATTGTCATTGATTCAAAATGGGTGGGGCAGGAGATCAGAGAGTTAGTGCTGTGTTAGATCAGTAGCCAGTGGTTGATTTACATCTAAAGAAACAATTTACTGATTATTTCCATTCATGCCCCAAGCTTTTTGTCTTCAGATTCTCTTCCTGATTTTCTCTCAAAATACTTCTCCCTGCACCATCCCAATAAATACTTACTGGTTCAACTCCAGAATTCAAAGGCCTCCTTCTGATCTATTTCTGCTCCAGTTTAGAATCCAGATTTTCATAGCCCTTTATCCAACCAGGGGCTGGAGTGGGCTTATTCCTGCTGGAGCGTAGCAATTGTTAAATTTTCAGGAATTTTCTAAGTCCAGTTATTCCATGTAGCATCATTAAAAATGAATTATATACAGATGGAATTCAATGAATTATATTACAAATAAAAATGATAATATGCTTCCTAATTATTTTACTACATTTTACTATTACCTATGTTCTTGAGATTATTGAGGAGTATCCCGTTTGTATGGTAGAAATACTTGATAATGGTGGCTGAACATGTCTCTTCTGAATTCTGGGTTCAGTGATTTTGTATTGGTAACTTAAAATTAACCATTAGGGGAATATTTATATTATGGGCATCAGTAGTCACCACAAATCAGGGTTTGCTTTCACCCCACCCCTTCCCTTAGAGACAGGTGTTAAATATTTAGTAGAGCAGCACTCCTTTTATTCTTCTTTTAAATGCATTAAAAATCTATCCCTCTCTCAGGAGTCATGCTCTCCTTTGTATTGCAAATTGTTGGTTAAAAGTCATAAACTCCTTTTAGATCGTACATTTCTGACGGGCAGGATGGATACCTTGTTCACATTCTCCAAAGCATCTTGCACAATGGGGTCAATATTTACTTGTCACTTGGGATTAATTAGAAGTCATAACTCAGTTCCAGGAAGTGGAAACATGGGTTCGAACACCACGTTTAAGTAAAATAATATACTCTCCCTGTGCATGGACCTAATCAAAAGAGAGAGAATTGGCTTCAGGGAGGCCAGCCAGAAGCTTATTCCCAGAGAAGGAGTCTGTATAGGAAAAGGGAAGATGGTGTGTTCGGTGGGGTTATGACTGAAAAACGGCGGAAGGAGGAGATCAAATTCAGACTTAATTAGTGTGAGGAGCATGATAATAAGTCCTTATTTTCTTATATCAGGATAAAGAATTTTTTTTTTTGAGACAGAGTCTCAAGCTATTGCCCTGGGTAGAGTGCTGTGGTGTCACAGCTCACAGCAACCTCCAACTCTTCGGCGTAAGTGACTCTCTTGCCTCAGCCTCCCGAGTAGCTGGGACTACAGGTGCCTGCCACAATGCCTGGCTATTTGTTCTTTTGTAGTTGTCATTGTCATCTTAGCTGGCCCAGGCCAGGTTTGAACCCGCCAGGCCAGCTTTGTTGTATGTGACCGGTGTCCTACCCACTGAGCTACGGGCGCCACCTAGGGTAAAGAATTCTTTTTTTTTTTTTAATAATTTTATTAAATCATAATTGTGTACATTGGTGCAATCATAGGGCAGAATGTGCTTCATATACAATCAGAAACATTTTGATCGTACCGTGAGAGATAGCCTTCATAGCATTTTCTTAATCACTATATAAAGACATTGATACTCTACATTTAATAAGTTTCACCAGTTTTTTGAGACAGAGTCTCAGTCTGTCACCCTGAATAGAGTACCAGGGCATCATCATAGCTCACAACAACCTCAGTATCTTGGGCTCAAATGATCTTTTTGCCTCAGCTTCCATAGCAGCTGGGACAATAGATGCCCACCATGATTCCCAGCTCATTTTTCTACTTTTAGTAGAGAAAGGGTCTTGCTCTTGCTCAGGCTGGTCTCGAACTCATGTGCTCAAGCAAGCCATCTTCCTTGGCCTCCAAGAGTTCCAGGATTATAGGTGTGAGCGACCACACCCATCTTTCTTTGGTAATTTGTTACAGCCACAATGGCTATGTTGTCACCTGGAAGGTATATAAACTAGGCTGGCCTTGAGTTGATATCAAGATACAGAAAGACGTCTCATGCCTAGGAGCAGTCAGTACAGAATGCTAGATTTTCAAAATATGTCTAGGTAATCTTCACCCATTTCTTCCTAATCGTTATCCAGGAAGTGACCAAGAGTCATAGCCTCTTTCTTGGGATCCCACATTCAGTGACCAAGTTGCCTTACTGAGGTATGCAGACCAGCAGGGAAGTGAGAGAGGTAGCTGCAAGAGAATGTAAGAGAAATGGTGTCAGAAATATGTTTGAGGCACTTTTTGAGGTTATCCCAATGCTCAAGACAATCAGATGCCTAAGGATGGTAGGGAGTATGGAAGGTCCATCACTTTAGCCCATTAATGAATAGTTTTTGCAATAAAAAGATCCACCATTGCCAGACTGCAGATGATCAAGTCATGCAAAAACATGACACAGATTAGTTTCAAGGGCCACTGTGGTATCACTGGAGTCATCTGATTGGACTGAAACAGCTCTGTCACCTGAAAACGTATCAACACATTGATGAGGCACCAGGGATTGCCTGGAGAGGTCAAAGATCCAGTGTAGTCCAACTGCCAGCATCAGGTGGGGACAATGCCTTTGGAAATGTGGTTTCTTTCACTGTGAGAAAACCACGTCAATTTTTTGCAGTGACCACAAGTACTGCATGCAGTAGTAGCTTCTATGCCAGAAACATAAGATTCTTTACATGGTGCCTAATCTTTGATGCTGTGTTCAGTACAATGATTAATTCCAGCAACAGTGGTGGTTAAATGGGCAGTGCAGGACCATTCAGCAACTTAATTCCCACTGGTTTCATCAGAGTATGGGCATTCACCATGGACATCTACATGAGAGACCCATGTTTCATCCCCAAAAGGGATGTCTTTAGTCTGCCAGTTAGTTTCCAAGTGGCAAACCAAACATTTAAACCATCAGCAACAGATCGGTCAGTAAAAATGTAACAGGGCTTATCGAAGGGAATATTGGCCAGGGATATGAGGAACATTAGGAGTCTTCCAACTGAGTACAGTGACTATGGCCATTTGTGGTTCAGCAGAGCCAATATTGAGACTGAACAGCTGCCCAGTGGAAACCACTTACTTTCACCTTGGCCAAACTGTAAGTACATCAGGAATGGGCATCTAGGAGGAGTCACTGCAAATTTAGGCCTCATGCCCCAGTGGCTTTTCTTTAGGTGGCAGAGTGGGAGGTAAATGTATCCCCAAAGGAATAGCTTCCACCTGTTCACATAAATTCAAGATGCCACTGGAGCCAGCCCTTGAATTCAAAATTGCATTTTTGAATAGACCCTTTTCTTTTGACAAGTGGTGCTTGCTAGGCCATTCCTACTCTGTTAGTTGCTGAGTCAGAATCAACCTACCCCAAAATAAGAATATCAGGATTGTGAAGAGTCACAGGGTTCCAGGGTCTGGGACTCAGGTGCAGCAAGACCCCTGTGACAAACTAATCATTGCTTTTAAAAATTGCCCGCGCCAGGAAGGTGACAGATCCAAGTAGCCTCTCTGAGTGAAGGCTGCCTCTCTTCACTGGAGGCTCCAGTTGGAAAAATAATCAGTCACAGAAACTGGAGCTGGAAGGTATCCTTTGGTTGGTGGGGTCCTCGAGACAAAGTAGTATCAAAACTTGCTAGAGCACTTCCAAAATAGACTGCTGGTTTGGACCCCACTCAAAAGATACTGCTTCATAGGTAGCTCATGTAATTGATAAAGTGGATGCCCAAGGGAGGAACTTACTTTTTCCAATACTTAGTCATGAGTGGGACATCCTTTTTGGTGGTAAGGAGATGAAGATACAACTTTCTGGCTCAGCCTGTTTAAAACCAATGTCTTCCCAGCATTGAACCACACTCCACAGCTCTATGAGTTCATCCCCTTTTTTTCTCCCCTTCATTCACTTTGTTCTACTCACACTTGTCTGCCAGCTGTTCCTGAGCCCATCTGGTATGTGTTTGCCTCAATGCCTGTTCCTTCTCTCTGGTATGCTCTTCCCCAAGCAGCATGTGTTCTCTTCCTCCACCTCCAGTAAGTCTTTGTTTCTTTTCAGTAACGCCTCTTCCTGACCACTCAACCTAAGATACTACCCTCTGCCCCACCCCACAGCCCTCCATACTTCCTTACTTGCTTTAGTTTTTTTGGTCATAGCACTTTCCACCACCTAGCTATAGCATATTTTACTAACATATTTTATACATCATCATTTTCTTCCATTGGATGTAAGCTCCCTGAGGAAGTGCGTGCAGTTGTATGTGTGTTTCAACACCATTTCCTTGGCACTTAGGACACTATCTAGCATTCTGAATGAACAGACAAATAAATGAATGAATTATACACCAACAAGGGCAAATAAGGAAGGCAGGGTCTTCCGTCTGAAAATTCACAGAGCATGTAGTTGCGTCATAAAGAACTTTCAAGGAGGAACTGATAGCAAATACAGAAACAAAAGCTGTTATTTTAGCTGGAAAATAATTGTGCTCAATGTAAGTAATAAGGAAAAGCCTTTATACTGTGAGCGATTGAACAAATTTGGGGAGACAGAAATGCCATTCACCTAGTAGGTGAACACCCTCTAACAGTTGACTTCTCTAAGTAAAGTCACTCCCTAAAATGTTTCTCCTGCCTCTTCAAGTAGAGCTATCACCTCAATAAATATACTGAGAAAAGAAAGAGTAAGGTTATATATGCTCTTACATGGCAGACCATAGTGAAAGAGAGTTATGGCCACAAGGCAAGATAATAGCATCGTATAGCATCTGGCCTGTTGCTCTGGACGCATGTATGGAATATGGAAGGGGAGGTTTGATGGTTTATTTCGCCTGAATTTTCCAAGGATTGCACAGCTGCTGCACTTCCTTTTGTTTGTTGGAGTTTTTCAAATGATAAATGGCAAGATGTCAAATTTTCTGTCACTTATTGGCCAACACCGTCCCTCCTTCCTCAGTAAGATGACAGGACTGCTACTGCTATTGCTGCTGCTGTTCCACTGATAGGTGTTTTGCCAGCCATGCGCAGGTTATATGACTGTGTTCTGAGCCCAAGCTAATCACTCCTTCCAGGCCCAAACTCTAGCTGCCCAGTAGATGCCATTTCTAAACAAAATGGATGAGATGCCTAGTAAAATTCACCAGGTTTTGAATTCTCTCTCATCCTAAAGAGCTAAAACAAATAAACAGAATAAAACAACAAGAGCAAAAAACCCTGAGAAATACATAATGGTTCTTCAATTCTTTAATGTTTACTTTGACATATTTAAAAACATTGTTGGCCAAGTTTTCCTACCTTTTTTGCTCCAGCCTACACCCTTCTCCCAGTCCTTCTTTTCTGAATCCCCTTTGTATTCCCAATCATCCAGATGTTCACAAGTTACCTTCAGAAATTAGCTGATACCCTTTCGAAATAAAGAGTCACTTTGTCTTCACATTTCAAGTGGCAGGCAGCCCAAGATTCCTTTTGCAGGCAGCACATAACTGTCTGCTTTGGTACATGGTGGCAGACATTTGAAATATGGTGAATAAAAAGGCTGTAGAAATCAAATTGCACTTGTGAAACAAAACGACAATAAAAAAAACAACTCCCTTGTCTTTTAAATTGTCACTCAGCTCAGCTATAGTTTTCAACGTGGTGCTTACAGCTAGCTCTGCCTTGATTGCAACTCCTCTTGTTGCTGACTAAATAACAACTTCTATTTAGTAACTACTTAATTATAATAAATTTGCCCACATCACCATCCATAAAATATCAAAATGGAAGAAAAGATTCCAGGAGAAAAGCTGTAGGAAAATAAATGGCTCTCTGTCCCTGGGTGGGGAGAGTCACAGACCATACCCTAGTTTTTTGCTTCTTGCAAAAACTTATATATACATCATCATTATTAACTACTCTTTGATTTAAAAAACAAACAAAATCCCCGCTTCTTTTCACACCCCTCCCAATATAGCCATTCATGTGTTTAAAGTGTTGAGAAAATACTGTGTCATCATAGCCCCCTATCACAGTGGCTACATGCATGGACTTGAAGTCAGGTACGTGGTGGTTTGAATTTCACCTCTGCTACTCAATGGTTTAATGTGACCTCGGGCCAATGGCTTCTTTAAGCCTTGGTTACAGCGCATAAAAAGTGGAAATGAAAGTATCTGTCATTGGCTAGTTGTAAGGATTAAGTGAAATAAATAATATAGCACTAGAAAAAAAGAATGCTAGTTGTCCACCAAAATCCATTCTCCCCACTTCTTTGGCCCAGGGTAGTAGACCTCATTTTCTGTCATCCTTTGTGGCTATGTGGAGCATGTGACTAAATTCTTTCCAGTGGAGTGTGAGCAGAATTAACACGTTCCACTTTGGGCCGAGACCTTAAGACCTAGAACACGTGTCTGCTTCTTCCATGTTTCATCTTTTTTTCCAGCTGGAATGAGGACCAAGTGGCACTTTTGTGTTTTGTCCATGCAGAGGGCAATGTCCTAGACTTTGGAGGCCTGGAAGATGGCAGATTTGTCTTTTTAGCCTTGGTCCCTTGTTGACTTCTGGGAGCAGAGACTGCCCTTAACATATACAAGAGAAATAAACATCATCTTGTTTGAGCTATTGCTTTTTTAATATCCTTGTTAGAGCACTCTAGCCTTTACCCTAACTGGGTGTCTAGCATGAGATCTAGCTAGTTATAGGTATTCAAAAACCATATGTGTTGTGTATATGTCAATCCCCTTACCAGATCATGCTTTCTTTTGAGGGAAGTATTTTTTGCATCCTTTCTGCCATTTAGCACAGGGCCTTGTGCATAACAAACTTATAAAAAATTTTTATTGAATAAATACAGTTATTAAAATTAAATGAGGACTTGTAATATTCAGAATAGTTGTCATACATTTTGTTCTTTCCCTTTCCTAGATGACATTTGTGGTATCCCGTCCTCAACAACATACTGTTTAGAAGTTAGAATTAATAATTTTTTATGATTCGCTTTTTGTAATCATAAGATTGTGCTTGGCAGCAAGGATGTCCTATGATATGAGTTGATAATTTCTTCTTTAAAATCCAATAAACTTTTAAGAACACTTGGGATTCCTTCCTATAGATGACCTGCTCTTATTATGGGTAACAATGACAGTGGTTTTCTAGAAAAAATTAAGCAGATAGGAAAAAATGTTCAGGAAAGTTGCCGTGAATTTAAAAATAATCACTTATAATTTAGAGTTCATCATTCTTAAGCATTATTTCATGGGATAGGTTTAGGTCATTATTAAAATGAGCTGTTTCTTGCATTAGAAACTTGATTTAAAAAAAAGGACAGTAGTTTATGAGTGCTATATACTTAACAAGATATTAAAATTTCATACTGCAGCAGCAGCACCAGGAGAATAAATATCTGAAGGAAGCATATCCTTCCCAGGTATTTCTGTGGTCTGGATTCTGGTCTGGGTTATAAATTGGTGTGAAACCGTTATCATTTTACAACCACTTTATGTGCCCATATATGCTTGGGATATAATTAACATGGATGATCTCTGAGAAAGGGTAGTTAATTGATTTTTCAACTTTAAATCACAGAGGCCATGGATATCCCAGTAGTGAGGAACTAGTTGATTTGTACTTTTCCTACGCAGATGTCACCTTCCTGGTTGTTTGGACCTGTGATCTGATTTAGATCATGGACAGTATGTCCAGGAGTTTCACTGGCATTGTTGGGATGCTTTCCACCCCTGACATTACCAAGAAACAGGTATAAACTGGAAATAATATAAACACATAAGCTCTCAGAGTGGAGTCAAACAGAGAACTTAAGTTAAAAGAGGAACAGAAATCAATTCCTCATGGCATGGATTGAATTCCTAGACCAAGTCATTCAGATGGCTGCACTTTACAGATAAGAAAAATATTACACCTCTTTTTAGCCCTTCTACCATTTTAATATGTTCTCTATCTAAAATAAATCAGTTGTTTATGATTTAACATGAACCCTGATTAATAAACCCTTTCATGAGATTTTTGTAAGGTGTAAAATGAATCAATGTATATAAAAATACTGTATCACTGGGCCATCAGAGAAGCAGATACAAGGTAGGATTAGATATGCAAGAGAGTTATAAAAAGAAATGACTGTTAAGAGGACATAGATAAGGAGTCAAGGGAAGCTGGGGGAGCTACCAGACCTGCACTACAGTGAAGACCTGCACTATTTTGCTTGCAAAGAAGGAAAAGAAGGAAGGGAGGTTATGGGGAAGTGTCTGGATTGTAGCACAGTTTTAAGAAAGTCCTTGAACCTAAGGCACCTGCCTGACTCCCAAGGATGGACATGCCTTCCTATCCAGGCGTGCTCAGTTATTGGTTAGGAGCAGCCATGGAAAGTTGGGCCTCCACGAGGAGGCAGTGATGGAATTCAGAGAGCAGCAGCTGAGGCCTAGATCAGTCACACTCCTCACAGTCAAAGATCTGAGAAACACATTTTAGTGAGCATGAAAAATGTCCAGGGCAGTGTCTAGAATTAGTAGGCCTTTGGCAAAGGCTAATACCACTTCCACCTGACCTATTCTTTTGAAAGCAAAGCAAATGTCCTCAAAACCTTCTATTCTTTGTCCTAATTATGAGTGCACCACCTGTTCTAAATATTGCAGACTAATAAAGCAAAATAAACTCTACTGACCCAGCAGGGAGCAAGCTATTCAGCTTATCATTTCTTACAAATGCCACTCAGGTGCTGCCTTTAATGCATAACTGCCAGGCATACTGATTTTGTCAATATTACACTTGGATTGAAATCGGCATAGGTGAGCTGAGAGCATAGTCCACTCCGATTCTCTCTTCTTGTAATGGAGTGCAATTTCCACACACCTTACCCCTAATTTATCTTCCGATGACTCTGGATGACTGGAGTAAATAGTAGTGAATCAAGTCCAATGATTTTTAGGGCTAGAAAATACAGTTATGGATTCTTGAAATTCCCATTTAGTAAGATACATCCAGGCCATTGTTTAAAAAGCATTCCTTCTCTCCTCTGACTGAGGAGTTAGGGATCAGTAGTAGCCGGGTAAATGCTAAATATTTGAATTTTTTAAAAAACTCAGATAAAATTTTAGTAACATTTCTGATGTTATCTAAACTGCTAAAGGAAGGAGAAAAATGTGAATTCATATCTTTGGAAAGGACATTGTAAGCAGCATGTTCTAATTCATTGACTATTGGGGAAAATGACATAAAAATAAGTGTACAGTCTTATTCTTTAAATATATTCCTCAAGGTTATCGGTTACAACTAAAATTATAAAGCTTGATAATTTTGGAGTTATGTTTTCCCAGTGGAGAGTGTTTGATCCCCAGGACAACACAGCACCAAGTAGGTGTAATATCTGTGGGGCGGGCCTCCTCCTTTGGGTCACCCCACACTACATCTTCAGTTTCCTATTCTCGCGGATCCTTGGTTTGAAAACCCCTGTTAAAAAATCTCTCTTCAGTTGTTTCATGTTGGAAGTGAAGCATTCCAATTACCTTTTTGGAGATTCTCCGTAGAATATTCTTTCACAATTTTTTAGTTTCTAACAGACTCTTTCCATCTCACTCTGTCATGCTGCTCCAATCATATTATAAATGATCCAACTCTGGCTGTGACAAAGGCTGAGAACTCCTGTACAGGAGCTGAAGTAGGCTACAATTTGGCCTAAACATCTGAATGCAGCCCTGGAAGATAGGGGCTTAAGCATCCTAGACCAGGATGCTGGCTAGTGTTAATAATTGGATTCCAAAGACAGAGATTAAATTTGGATCCATACATGAGGTAGTACTTGGCTGAGGACAGCAAGAGAGGCAAGTCGAATTTGAGCTCATCAGCTTCTGGCAAGCCAAGAAGCAACACCAAACTCACAGGTCCTGATGCAAAATGGAATAAGGATTCTAGAGCCAAGAGTTCCCAGTAGAGAGGGGATAGAGTTCAGAAAGGCAACAGGGGAGATAACAAGCAAGATGCGGGGTATGGGGTGTGTGTGTGTGGGTTACCATGAGCTACAGCTTAAGGTAACTTTATCTTATCTCCATATCTCCATTCATTGATAAGTGTATAGCTCTCGAATATTTGGGTTGCCTTAAAGAGTCAGAGCTAGTTAGGTGTGCAGGAGAGAAGCTCGCTCCATCTTAGGATGAACCTCAAAGTCCAAAGCGTGTGGAGATGAATTCAAGTTCCATGCCAACTTGTTAATTCCAAGAGGCTTTGACAAGGGACATGGAGCATGAAGCATTTTTTTAAAGTTTCTTGGCAGAAATAGTTCCTATTTTTATCAATCATTTCAGGTCCTGCCCATCAAGGAGAGTCATGCAAAGTTAGTTACTGCAGAGATTTCCAGAAGCCAAGCCTACTCTGAAGCTGGCAGAGAGTGCTTACTTTTGATGCACACTAGGTAGTAAAATAGGGTGGTTAAGAGTATAAATTCTGGAACTGTTGTGCCTAACTGTGACTCTCAGTTTTGCCAGTTTTTAGCTATGTATAAATCTGAACAATTCTTTTAAGTTCTTTATGCACCAATTTCCATATCTGACAAGTAAGAATAATAGTAATACCCATATCAGAGAATTAATATGAGAATTTAATGAATGGCTACATGTAAAGTTCTTAGAACAGAGACTAGCAAATAATAAATATTCATTAGTGTTAGTTATTACTATTTTTCACTTATAGGAATTTGAGCATTTTGAGTAGAACACTAAAGGTCTAGACCTAGGGATTTCAAACATTTTTTAAAGTAGCAAACTCTTGTTTAAAATTTAAAATTTCATGGGAAATTCAACATATATGATACACAAACATGGTAAGTATGGTACACTTAGGAAGCTGTGAATAGCTTAGGGAGTTTTGAATTAGGATCCCTGGGATTGTGGGAATGAAGACCATAGGCAGAAACTAATGGGGGTTCACCAAAGAATATGACTTTATTCTGGAAAACAGAAAAGCACTGAAGGAATTTAAACTAATGAATGATTTGATTAGACCTGGACGTAGTGGAGAGAAATAATGGATATGGAGCAGCAGGGAGCCTGGAGATCTGTTGGGAGGCAGTTACACTGGAATGAAGAGGATATGTTAGACACCATGGAACAGAGGCTGCTAAGCCACTTACAATCCAGAGTTGTCTTTTGTGTTGCTTACATGGTATTAGCTCATATAATACTTAAAAAATTTCAAATTAGTTTCCATAGGGTTTCTCATAAAATTTTCAATTTTCATATTTATTTTTTCAAAATTAAAAGATGGCATGCAAACATGTGGCTGAAGTTAGTGACAATTATTTGCTATAGTTGCGGCATGCTTTCTCCTGGTCACCACAGTCCCCAGATCTCTTTCTTGTGTTTGTAACCTTGAAGAAAATGTCGATAATTGGACACCAAAGTACATTTATTTTACCAGAAGTGATTCACCCAAATGGAGCCTCTCCTGAACCTATGGCCAGTTGCTATTCTCACTGGAATTCGCCTTCTTGTAGATTGGGGGCATGATTCTCCCTACTGAAAACCATGGTATTTCCTTGAGATCTTTTGGTTTAATAGGCATCTTTGAATTTCATTTTCTTAAATGTGGCTTGACTGTAATGCTAATGGGGTTTGGTGCTGGATATAAGAAACTCTCCTTCATAAAACTGGGGTTTTCCATTGTGTAGCAAATTAAGTTATAGATGACCACTTAATACCAGGACAGCCACAGGTCTAGGCACTATGGAGAATATAAAAGACATGAGAATGACTACTATCCCTGACAGAAATTAACAATTAATTAAAAGACATCTCCAACCTACCCTCTGCTGTTACCTTTTACTTACAAGTCCTGCCACTCTGGACTCTTGATAGATGCTTTCCAACCAGTAGAGGACAGTCTAGTGCACTGAAGCAATTACATCCTCAGTGGCACCCTGAGAACTTCTATAGCTCAAAGGGTGGAAGCTGCAAAGAGAGAGCAGCCTCTGACCTATATCCACGCAGGCTCTTCACACCTGAACCCTTCACCTCTGCTGCACAAAACCAGGGTGTTTGTTGCAAATGCAGGAAGTTTGCTTTGAGCCCATGAAAAGTTTGAGCACCAAGCAATCAGTATGTCTCTGTGAGCAAGATCATGACTATTAAATTTTTTTTTAAGTATTTATTTGTCTTCTAAATTATGGTTTTTTGAAGATAATACAGCACAATTGTTAGTGCCTTGTATTTCTTAATATTCTGTGAATTTGTACATCATCTGAGCCTATAAATACCCTCACCAGTAATTAGGATAAATTATGACAATAAACATATTATACAGTGACCTAATAGAAAAAGTGATAATCTTTTAAAATGCCACACAGTAGCATTTAATTTATATTTAAAAAGCAGTTACTCTAAGTAATTATAACTTCATTAAATATTGATTATTCTAAGAGCTCTATTGTGATTTAGGCTCTATGCAGAGTAGAATAAATCTGAGTGATTTGAAATAAACTCAAAATGACGTTAGTAACTACTGTGTAATTACATTGTATGGTTATTAGATGTGACTAAATAGGCTAAATGCTCACAGTGAACAAGTCAAATATTACTAAAGACATCAACACTGGTTTCTTAGTACCTACTCTTACCATATGTCTATTTTGCCAAGTTTCTGCTAAATGTATAAACTATCCCAAGGTTTTGTTTATCCTCAAACTATCAGTTTACTCTCAGTTCTCTCTGTGTGCCATTGAAATGTTTACAAGAGAAATTTCATGTACTTTAGGGTACATTTTGTATTGTGTATGGTGGTATCATTAGATGCCATCAATAGTAAATTATCATGCAATAAGAGTCCTCCCTTACTTTGGCTAAGACATTACTTTGAAACATTTATGTTTTACTTCAGAGTTTATGTTTATGAACTATGCAGTCAAGTGATTTATTCTTTCTCTCTTGCCTCTTACTCAGAGTGTCATCAAGTAAGCACCAATTAAATTCAAATAAAACTCATCCTTCTTCTTCCCTTGGGAATCTATCTGAAGAATAAATGCATTTGGGGGAAGAGTTCTAGCTTTTGAAGGCAAACACAAAATTTGACACTTAGAAGAATATAATGTATAAGGAATTTGTTTAATAAATGTCTAGACTCTTCTATTATAATTGTCGATTCAGATTCACTTTTCGATATGTTAAAGAAAAAATTATTCATAATGCTTATTAAAGATGGTAAGGAAGATTTTATTTTAAGAGGATCTATTAAAATATTAAGTATATAAACCACTATAATGGGGACTTGCAGAAGGGGAGAGAGATTGGGCGGAACTCTGAATTCAACAAGAACAAACGCAGATTTATAGTCAAATGGCAGGATGGGGGTCAGTGGATTGAAAATTACTAAAATGAATATCAGGGGTAAAGCAGATTATTGCTAGATTGACTCAACGGAATTCTTGCTGAAGGCAAGCCAGGTGATAAGATACTGAGAGTGGGCCGGGCATGGTGGCTCACGCCTGTAATCCCAGCACTGTGGGAGGCTGAGGAGGGAGAATTGCTTGAGCTCAGGAGTTCGAGACTTGCTTGGGTGAGACTCCTAAAAAAAAAGAGAAAAACCCAGTGGGACGCCACGGCAAGCGCCTGTAATCCCAGCAGCTTCTGGAGGGTGAGGCAGCGTGATGTTCACATCCTGAGTCTGAGGTTGCCATGAGCTACGATGCCATTGCACTCTGCTCAGGGCCTAGGGTGGCACACTGTCTCAACAACAACAACAAAAGATATTGAGGGTGGGAAATCAGGACAAATACCAAGGGTGGGAGACATTTTTTACTAAACTGACTTAGCAGGATTCTTGATTAAACTGGATTCTACAAGAACAGAAAAGGAAGACCCAAATCAGTCCTGTCCAAGCAGAGGGTTCAGAGAAGCCTGACTCAAGTTTTGTAAAAAGGGAGAGTTTTTGTCTCATCCACTCATCTATCTGGCCATCCACCCATCTATCCATCCAAAAAGCTATTTATTCAAAGAGGCCATCATGACTGATTTTGGAGGATATTGTGAATAAATTTGGTCTTCTGGCTCCCTTTCTAGAAACTTAACTCTATTGATACTAGAGGCTAGAAAGGTACATTGATGGAACTCAAAGCTCTGTCAAAAATTGACAAAAAAAATGTTACCACCACAGAGGAATCTAGACTCTGTTCTTGGTATCTTCTTATGTTACAGAAAATCAGTAACTCTAAGTTGATGTAATAGCTATCATCAGAGCATTGCCTATACCAGCCTGTTGCCCTTAGCAACTAAAATAGAGAATGGTCTTCCAGGACAAGGGCTGTAGGGTTAGAAGACTACCCTATATAAGTGTAGTCTGTTTCTTGCACTTCCCCTAATAATTATAGTTACGAGTCTCTACACCTGGGGCAAAGCTACTGTCCCTCGCGTCTCTGTTCATGCAACATGGGCAGGAAAAATAATCAAATAATGGACTGATAACCATAAAATGTTGTATAGATGAGCATTATAGATTTAATTTTTATGCACCTGACATCTGAAAAATCATTAACAACAACTAAAAAAATCCATTAATAGACACACAACTAGCTTCAATCTCTCCTAGGGTCTGGAAGATAAAATACAAACAAGGAACGAGTTGCCATTTAATCTTTAATTGAACATATAGTATGTGGCTGGTATTGTATCTTTACTTTGTATATTTTATTTCACTTAAATTTGAATCCATGTAACCACCATATGTTGTAGGAACTATTATTATTTCCACTTTACAGATGAGTTAACTGAGGTTTGAAGTGGTTAACTTTTCTAAGATGACAAGATAGTAAGGTTCAGAATCTTCATCTATTTCCATCCAAAAATCTTTCTGTTTTCCATTGTGCTACTCTCTCCTGTTTCTCAGCTCTATCCTCATCAACTTTAAGATCTACCTCTCTTTATTTAAATGTTGGGGTATACGGCACATACCTGCTGGGTGAAGGGTTCAGCTACACTTGAACTTTACCTTGGAAGCAAAAACAATGTAGTTTAAACATTTATACCCTTATATCAACCTAAATAAAATAAAATAAAATAAGGTAACATAAGATAAGATAAGATAAAATGACAAAAATTAACAATAAAAGGAAAAAATAAAATAAAATCTGAAGACGATTTGAAGAGATAATGCTTTAAAATTTTTTTTTTAAATCTAACATTGGTAGAACCCGTAGTTTTTTAAATACACTTTAAATGAGGAAATAGAAGCTATTAAAAGGAATCCTGAAATTACACTAGTTGTAAATCAAGAATTGTTTTTGGTGATTTGAATCAATATTCTTTAACATATGGTTTTTCTCAACCCAAACTTTCAGTTTCTGGAAACTGGGAAGTCCTCTCATAAGCCCTAGAGTGGTCTACGTTGTGTCAGAAATCTCTAATTTAAAAATTAATTAATCTTTTCTTAGATTTTTTTTCTAGTTCTTGGGCATTATTGAATATGGGAAGAATTAATCCATTAACCTGATACGTTTTGGGCACTATTTACAATGTGTTGATATTATTTGAGATATTTTAAATATTGTGTTTCCATCCTATAATAGTTTGTGAGATAGGAATTACCAGTTCCTGTTTAATTATATAGAAACTGAGGCTCAGAGAAATTAAGTAAGTTGTCTATCACCAGGACTAAAGTCACTGGTCTGTTAAGCTCTAATAAAGAGCTCTATACCAGCTCTTTATTCTTGTGTTCTTCTCAAGTAAATCATTCCTTATTTTCCCACATTAGGCTGTTTCCATAACATATTTCATAGATGTTGCCAAGAGAAACATACAAACTAATTGGTTATGGTTCAGTCTTAGTTAAGACTAAGCAGTTTTGGTATTTCATTGATTTTTAACATTTTCACTTTCTCATATTTAAATATTGCTAAATTAGTGTGCATCTTTCAATCAATAACATCTTAATACTGCATCATATTTTTACTATTAACTAGTAGTGATTTTTCTTTCTTTAATGATGCATTGTCTCTTCTAATAGATGGCATGTTACGCCACTCAATTATAGAATACATGTTTATTGAATACAATGTATTTTTTGTAGTTAAAGGTATCTTGTTTTTCCTTTTCTCTGTTAAACTCTCTAGATTTTATTAGAACTCACACCAAGACTTGATTTTTCAAGGTATTTATGTTTTTAATTTTTTTCTACCTGCCCATCAATCCTAGCAGATTCTTCTTCTGTTTGATGATGGTATACCTTTCACAAGATTGGATTTATGAAAAAGAAGCCTGTAAATGTTAAAAATTTGGGGTTACAGGTGAAACGTACTAAATGCAGAATACAAATGTCTTCATACAATAACTAAGAAAATGCCATGAAGGGTATGTTAAACAATTTGATGAAAACATTTCAGACTGTATATGAAACCAGCCCATTGTATCCCTTGATTGCACTAATGTACGCACCTATGATTTAATAAAAAAAAAAAAGATAAAGAAAAATAGGAAAAAGGAAAAAAAGTTAAAAACTTGGATTGAAATAAAACATTAAATGATATGAAAACATGGTCAGATCTCTTGGATGTTGTCAAGTTTGGATATCAAAATATATGAGAAAAAGAGCTTGCTGATCCATTAACATGATCTTCATTCAATTTGTCTAGAGTTAATCTTTTCTTCCTGCTTTTTCTCATTCCAACACATCTTCCCCTCCACATTGGTAAGACTGCTGTAATCACAGAATTATTCAGTTGTGTTCCTAAAACCTCAAGTCTTAGCTACTCTGTCTGCTTTCAAAGCCTTGAATAGTCACCTTGGAGGTCTTACCTCTTCATTCTCATTTCCAGCTACTTCCAAATGCAACAGTTTCAAAAACTCCTCTTTCCTGTCTTCTTTTCAAAATCTTTTAAGATTGGAAGCCCTATCTTGGTGCTATATTTCACTGGCTATGTACATTTGTACAAATCAATCTCCCTGATTCTCAGATTCTAAATCTATAAAATTTAGAACAAGGATGCAGGGCATGTTCAATGGAAGTACATGAGATATTGCTAAGTGCCTCTCTGGTCTGAGGGCTTTTTTTCTCTTCCCACTTCTATGTTGCATCCCATAGCCTTCACGATGCCTTCCCTGTCCATATTAGCACACACTAACTTCACTTCTCTGAACTCTTAGAGCACTTGCAGCCTATACTACTCAATCTGTTATTGAGATCTGGACTCTCGTACATCATTCTATTTTGCTTTATAAAGTTTCAGTATTTCCTTTCTAAATAGTCCATAAGCTTCTCTAGAACAGGGACCATGATTTAGGCTTCTCTGATGTGCCTATCGCCTTCTGTCAAAAAACCTAACATAGTAATGGGCTCAGAGAAGAAGCCAACTATATACCTGTGATGGATTATTGATTAAACAAAAAGAATTAATGGTTCCACGGTACCAAGCTATGTGGGATGAAACAATCCTGCTCATCTCTCTGGACTCATAAAAATATTATCTGCTCTATAGGATTATGCTTTATTCATCTTTCATTTGCAGCACCTAGCACATAAGCACATAGTGTTCAATAAATGTTGCTTGAGAGAATGAATTAATGAATGAATATCTTCTACTTTGAGAGCTTTTATTAGCCACTGGGTTTATTGAAAATAGTTTCATTTTTTAGTCCATGCACCAACAAAGCACCTTTCAAATCTGAGATTTTTATCTGGGGCATTTAAATACTCCCTTTCAAAGTACATTAATCTCCATAAGCTTTTATCATTATTATTATTAATATGCTATGCACTCCAATGCTTTGTTTCCCCCCAATAGAGTCTCTGCACCAAGAAGGCACTTGCCCTTGTCTAATCATATGTGCTGCAAGTGAGCAAATATTGGCAAAAACTCATAAATTCTTATTATTCCTTCTAGGTAAATGATGTCAAACTTGGTGGCCACTGTTGCCATTTATAAGTATGAATAACAAATTCACATTGCCTTTGGACATCACAAATGGCTTGTCTCATAAAATGTGAATAAAGACTCTGCTTCCTCTCTCATAAGAAGGGTCAGCATGAATAATCAAGTCAAAACAAGCCTTTAAAAGCATTTTGATGTTAAAGGTTGCTAATCGCGGCTCAAACCCTCAGAGTAACACAAAATTTGTACCTATTTAGACCTATGCCATACATTTGGGTTGCTTCTAAAAATCATTTCATGCAGCAAGAAAAGCTCAAATGTCTTTTCTGAATATCAGACATATCACTTATGATTCTTGACTGCAAGCAACAGAAATGCTCTTTGTCTAATAAAAAGGAATTTATTGCCTGGGAATGGAAGATTCACAGGAACTCTGGGTTGCTGGGAGATGGAGACTAAGGATGGATGGGGACCAGTAGAGCTCCAGGAAACAAGAGGCAGAGCGCCCTGCAGTTATCTTATAGCCTGAACTGTCTGACCAGCATACCACTGCCACCACTGATAAGGTGAATGCACTTGCAAGCTCACCCTGGTCTTTGAGTCATCCCACTCAAGAGTTTCTCCTTTTTCTTTCTTTCTTTCTTTTTTTTTGAGTCAGAGTCTCACTTTGTTTGTGACACATTTGTAACTGTTGCCCTGGGTAGAGTGCCGTAGCATTATGGCTCACAGCAACCTCAAACTCTTAGGATGAAGCAACCTCTTGCCTCAGTTTTTTTCTACTTTTAGTAGAAACGGGGTCTTGATTTTTGGTCAGGCAGGTCTTGAACTCATGAGCTCAAGCTGTCCACCCACCTCAGCCTCCCAGAGTATTAGGATTACAGGTGTGAGCCACCATACTTGGCAAGAGTTCCTCTTTTACTACATTTTTTTGTGAGGGGAGCTGCCTAGAACTATATAGTTCACCAAATTATGTACAATGGGGAAAATGTAATATCCCAGTATAAAACCAAGTGCTATTATAAAGGGGAAAGCATATTGGATGGCCCTAAGGTGACAAAGATTCACCACAGCAAATGCTCAGAAACACAAGCTTGCATTTATTCAGGGCATCATTCATTTGGGCAATAGATTAACACCTGGCCACTGTTAGCTGCTGGACAGAGAGCCTGGCAACTTCACCATCTAGTGAAAAAGAGAAGTTTGCAGAAGAAAAAGTACACTGCAGCATGGGGATTACGGTCACAATGAGTCACAAATAAAGTGATAAGGAAACTCAGTGAACAAGTGTAATGAAAGTCAGTGAAGGAGAGGGAAAAAGTATTGGATGTAGAGTTATTGGAGCTGTTCCTCTCCCTAACAGCTCTAAAACTTTGGGAAAGTCACTTATCTCCAACATTCGATGTCCTTACCTATAAAATGAGAAGAATAAATGGTCCTTGTAGGACTGGAAAAATAAATGAGATTGCTTATATTTAATCATTTAACACTTAGCAGGTATTCAATAGGTGGTTGTTGATTTGTTCATTTGCTAATTAATTCACAAAACAGGAATTGAGCGACTCAGACTTGGTTACACAGAGGAGTTTCAGGAGAGACCAATCTTGAAGGATGAGGTGGTATCCCCCAGGTTAGAATAAAAGTGCATTCTGGTACAATCAAAGGTGAAGAAGTGATAAGGGTGTGGGAATGTCTGGAGAACTGGCAAAAAATTGACAAAGATGGACTGTGAATGCTTGGGGCAGTGTCAGGCAATGAGAAAAGAGTGATAGATACATAGGGGAGAACTGATAAAAGATGTGCAATCCTAGAGAGTTTGGATTTTACCCAGTACTCAGTACTTTTCAAAATGTGATCCCTGTGCCTCCTGCCTAAATTCTGCCTGGCAGAGTGGCTCACACCTAGAATCTTAGTACTCTGGGAAGCCAGGGCAGGAAGATCTTTGGAGCTCAGGAGTTCAAGACCAGCCTGAGCAAGAGCAAGACGCTATCTTTACCAAAAAGAGAAAAATTAGCCAGGCATTGCACTGGGAGCCTATAGTACCAGCCAGTTGGGAGACTGATGCAAGAGAATCTCTTGAGAATAAGAGGTTGAGAGCGATGATAGCTCCATGGCACTCTACAAAGGGTGACAGAGTATGACTCTGTCTCAAAAAAGAAAAAAAAAAAGAAGGAAAAAGGAAATGCAGACTCCATGGCCCTATCCCAGACTTCCCGAATCAGAATCCCTGAGGGTAGTTCATGGGCAATCCACAGCTTTTACAATCTCTGTAGGGGATTTTAAGGCACTTTATGGTATGAGAAGGCCCATCAGGGTGACAGAGAGCCAAGGAAAGTGTTTAAGTGGAGTAATTAGGAGGAATTGAGACTTTGGGATTCCATGTACTGAGTTTCTTTTACTTTACGACTTTAGAGTGAATTTTACCCATTTTGGTAGGCTTTTGATACTGTTGAGGTAACATATATAAGACAGAATCCCAGCTTAAACAACAGTATTCTCTCTTTATAGCCAAGAATCAGTTGAGGCTATGGAATAATTCTGTGGCAAATAAAACAGAACAAGATGGCTGATAATAAAAATGAATGATTTCAAAAAGCATTTAACACTCAAGGAGATGGAGCCAAGGGAAAAGTATGCTTTTGAAAAGGGGATAGAGGTGGGAGAAGGGGGAAAAAAACAGCATAAATTTACAGAGTTATGGTAAATGTCACAGAAAATTCAACAATTTTCTTTGCAGAACTTAGAATATGAGTGTGCATAATTCCAACTGCGTGATATCACAGGGAATTTGAAAAGCGCCCTGAGGCAATTTAGAGAGCTGCTTTTACATTCAAGCTGAATGAAGGAAAACATCCATATTTCAACTAAACACACACATACACACACACTCTCTCTCTCAATGGCTGCATGCACAAAGCACTTAATCACACAAAAAATATATTGTTAAATTGAAAGTACAGCTGATAGAATTGCTTTCTGGATGCCCTCTATCTATCTACCCAGGCCTCAGAGTCAGTCCTCCAGATGTTGAGCCAAAATGATCAACCAGCAGTAATTCCACCTCAGACCTTTTTTCTGGGAAGCAAACAGATTAAAAAACAATATCTGTTTCTTGTTGTTCTGATGTAAAGCCTTAAAATGGCATCAGCAGAGACTTCTGTAGTAGTTAGATGCTTATATGCAGAGGATTACAGTGAGTCGCAGCCTGTGATTTCCAGCAGCAGTGAGAGCAACACAGAGTTTGAACTCCTTTGAACCAGTTCCTTGCCTTAATCTACTTGCTAAATGCAAATCAGAAAGGAAAGGGAAGGAAAAGAGCCTGACAACATATTTGAAAGATCACAGAGGGTCAAGGTAAATAAACTAATAGAAATGAGTGACTTGTCCATCACTTATTTCAATATAACATTATGAAGAAAGAGGGCACTATTTCTGAGGCATAAAAATAAGCAGATATATTTTCATGGCCATAGTGCTCTAGGCAACAGCTGTAAAGAATGGCAACAGACAACCCAAAATAAAGCTCTAAGGAGTCCCTCTTGGTCAAATTTATTGATTCATCTACTCATTTAGCTAACACACACTTAGCCATTGCTTGTGGAGAATACAAAGACCAACGTGACACAGGGTCTTCTACCAAGGTGCACACATTTCTGCAGGAGAGGCAGATATGTAAATAAATATATGCAAAACAACATGTGTAAAAGTAGTCAGTAAACATGCAAACTGTCATGGGAGCACTGAGAAGAAAACGGGAGAACTATAGTGCTTGAAACTATATGTGTATGTAACAGGGAAAAGAGAGCAAGGAAATTCCCTAAGAATGCCTAAGGGGAAATTAGAGTGACTTGCTGGCCACTTTTAATGGAATAACGGGATTTGTTTAATATATTACCATTTAAATGTCATTCTAATTATCACACTGCTTTTAGCTGGAACATGAATTCTGAAGATGAAATAATCTTACAGTAAGGCAGCTGTAATGGCACATGTCCTGTCTTGTAACTACACACTACCCTCAGGATGAAGTGGGGAATAAAGGCAGGCAAGTGTGTGGTCAGAATCTTCATCTCTCTGAGTCAGGAATTTTTAGAAACTCAGATCATTTGCTTAATTGGATGAAATAAGCTCATGGTCCTATCTCGTTTCCTCACAGCTGAAGAGGTAAAGGGTATTAGGGTAGATTCAGCTCAAATTAAGCCTTAAAATTTAGAACATATGACTTTTTTTGATGACTCAGAGAATAGTAGATGAACTGGAGAAACTGGAATTTATGGGGCACCTACTTTGCACCCAGATCTGTGTCCACTGCTTAATATAATATATTTCTTATATTAGTGCTATGAAGGAGGGTTAAAGAAGTGAGACTGTTGCATAGAAGTTCTAAACATAGAGATACCAAGATTCAAATTCCAATTTCTGAATTTACAAGTTACATAATCTTGAACAAGTTACTTAACTTCTCTGGGCCTCAGCTATTTCATCTTTAGGACATTATATTAATAGAGTCTACATCAATGATTGTTGTGGCTGTTAAATAACTTAATATAAGTAAAATGTTTGGAGTAATACCTGGCTCAAAAAAAAAAAATAACAATAAATGTTAGCTATCCTTACTGCTCTCAGTTGTACATACTAATATTTTGTTCTTAACTGATCCTCTTAGGAAAATACTCATTTGTATTTTCATTTGTATTTTTTAACACTTAGCAAACTAGAAATGGAAGAACTAGAATTTGATAAAGTCTAGTGATAACAAGCTTATAGTCAGCATTTTACTTAATGATGAATTTTGCAAAGCTTTCTCTCTAAGACCAGACAACAAATGAGAATGCATTTTACCACCAATACTATTCAACAGTGTACTCAGATCATCTAGCGATGGCAGTAAAACAGAAGAAGGAGGAGGAGGAGAGAGAAGAAGAAAGATATAAGGACTAGAAACTAAGAAATCCAGCTTTCACTATTCATAATTAATTTTATGGTATATATGAGAAATCCAAAAGAATTATTAGAATGACAGGTGAGTTTTTATTTATTTTTTTTCTTTGTGGAGATTGAGTTTCCCTTTGTCACCCTTGGTAGAGTGCCATGGTGTCATAAATCACAGTAGCACCAAACTCTTGGGCTCAAGAGATTCACTTTTCTCAGCTCCTTGAGTAGCTGGGACTAGAGGCACCCATCACAATGCCCAGCTATTTTTAGAGACGAAGTCTTGCTTTGGCTCAAGCTGGTCTTTAACCTACAAACCCAGGCATTCCACCTGCCTTGGCCTCCCAAGGTGCTAGGATTACAGGCATGAGACACAGAGCCCAGTAACACGTGAGTTTTTCAAGACCGTTGGTTGCAAAGTCAATATACAAAAGTCAGTCGAATTTTCATAATCTGGAAACAAATGCAAAATAAAAATTTTAAAAGATACTTTTTATAATAGCAAGAAAATGATGATTATCTAGCATAAATATGACAACTTCTGTGCAAAACTCCATAAAAACAATAACCAAAGAAATTAAATATTAGAAGACTCAGTAACGATAGATTAGAAAGCTTAATATTTTAAATGTGCCAATTCTTTTTACAAATTAATCTAATTATTATAGATGAAATCTTCCCAGTGATTGTTCTTCTTTAAGAGCGTGTTGTTTCTTTTTAATCTTTAGTATTGCTATATTAATTTAAAAGCAGCATGTCAAAGGAAGAAAAGTTATTTGGATAGTAATGGACTTCAGATTAACTTGAATAAGAAATGGGAAAATATTTCAGTTAATGACCAGGTTTTATACAAACGTTACAAAGCACATAAACAAATCCATAACGGTGAAATCTGGTTTCCAGCCCCAAGATAGAAATAGAGTCAAGGGCCAAAGTGTTTAAAACAAACTTGTTTAGAATACTCAAAGAGATGAACGAAGAAATAGCATTATTACAATGAGAACACTTTATTATATTGGAAAAGGCAGAGATAGATAGGAACCAAAATAACTGGAAATTAAAATTGTGTAAATACTGGAGTTAAAACAGTTCAATGAAAATATTTCAGATTGTATATGAAGTCAGCACATTGTACCCCATGACTGGACTAATGTACACAATTATGATTTAATAAAAATTTAAAACTAATAATAAAAAATAAAATTGTGTAAATAACATAGCAGATGTATTAAATAGTAGCCCCTATAAATTAAAAGAGAATCAGTATGTTGAGCAAGACCTAAAACAATGTGGTAGACTCTGGCTAGATAATTACCAATTGCATTTTCATTTCCTGGGCACATAAGAAAACTACATTTCCAGAATCCTCTTGTAGGGAAATTTATAAATATGAGTTAACTAATGTGTATCCCTTTCATGAATATATCTTGGGTGCTTCTCTTTGCTTTTCTCCTTCCTTGGAGATCATGAAAACCTCATACTGACAATGACAGCATCACAATATCAATGGAGCTCATATGTCTAAATCATTGGTTGGGGGGGACTTAATCAAAGAGCCACCCAGCATCACATCATGAACTTATGACTAGAGCAAGAAATAAGACTTTGTTGTACTTTCTGAGTTAATTTGTTATTTGATATAGCATAGCTGGTCCTGCATATATAGAAAATCACCCAGAATGTAGTAAAACAAGATAAATACATAGCCAAATCAAAATGAAGTCATATTTTCACATAGTAAATGAGAAAATATCATGAATGTTACATTAATCAGGTGGATAAAAATATCTCCGATTGTATGGGAAGCCCGCACACTGTACTCCAAGCTTGAATCATTGTACACAGTTATGACTCAATAAAAAATAATTTACAAAAAAAAAACAAACACCCATGCACAGACAAATTGACAAACCAAACAATAAATATTTTTATCATCTAAAGAGACTAGAATTACCTTGATTGTTCAAGCAAAGCAGACATGCTTGAGAACTGTAAAGCTACAACCACATTGAGGCTATAGCCAGGCATAGTAAATTTGTAAGCTTCTCTCAAATGGATACTTTGGGGTAGGTATCAAACAGGTCCTTGAAATAGCGTCCCATGGGAGGTGCCAGTTGTTCAGTGGGTAGGGCATCAGCCCCATATAACGAAGGTGGTGAGTTCAAAACAGGCCCCAGACAAACTGCAAAAAAAATGTAGCTGGGTGCTGTGGCAGGCGCCTGTAGTCCCAGCTACTTGAGAGTCTCAAAAAAAAAAAAAAAGAAAAATATATATATATATATATATAGAGAGAGAGAGAGAGAGAATCCTCCTTCAGTTATGCCAAGCAGTTTTGTCAGCTATGATACAGCTTGAGTCAAACTGCTGTACAAAATCTCAACTGTTGTGTCAGACTTGGGCCAGGATTCTCACTGTCAATAGAATCAGTAAGGCACAAATGGGAGTTTACTTCTTGGTCTGTGGATAGAGACCTAAGAAGTGTCCTGGTTACAAAATCTTGAGGCACTACAGCTGAAGTGAACAGAAAGGGCCGCTTAGTATCTTTGGCCGGCAGCCTGGATTCCAGGACATTATAGGATGAAGTCACTTCATAATCATCACAATGACATCACAATTGGTGTTGTCCTGGGTTACCATCTTTAAGCTTAACCTTATTCCTGCTAAGTATGTGTAGTGGCCTTCTGGTTTTGTCATTGGTTTCAAAATGTTATGAAAGAGTGGAGTTTTTTTCTTCACAATAAATTCCTGCTTCCTAAAATTTGTGTCTCTGTTCAAGGGGTTCAATAACTCTTTCTTTCATTTTTAAGCAAATAGAAGAGTGTGGTTTATACCTAGTGCTGCCCTGGAATGTTGGAGACCAAGCACTGGAGCCCAAAGATAAGACAGTGATTTCACAGACCTGACAGCTATGTCACATAATTCTCACTTCTACATTTCATGACTTTTTAAATCTATCTCTAAAATAGGCTTGTTTGGGATGGTAAGTGTCTCACGACAGGTCCTCTCTCAAAATCTAGTTAGGCAGTGTGTCCAGTAGTGCACTCCATACCTGCCATTATGTATGATGATCATGGGAAATAAAAGACTATCTGGAAAGGTCCAACATTCCTGTCTTCCATGCCAGGTGTGTCCAAACTTTTGGCTTCTTGACCACATAGGAAGTAGAAGAATTATTTTAGGCCACATGTTCGATACACAATATCTAATAAAACCTGATGAACAAAAAAGAGATGTGTGCGTAATTGTGCTAGTATCTGCCACCAAGTATATGGAAAACAGTCCTGAGATAATACCTATGTGTCATGGGGGCATGAATGATCCTCAAAGCCCCCAATAAGGTCATTTCTTAAGTAGAGCTCAATTACTTTTCCTACATATGACTATAATATTTTGGTGCTCTGGGAGGATAAGGTGGGATAATCCACTGAGCTCAGGGTTTGGAGACAGGACTGAGCAACAGGAAGTTATCCTCAGCCTTGATCACACATCTGGTTTGAACTAAAATAGAAAAAGGTTTCAAGGGTTCTGGCTCTTGCCATTTAGTTGCAGCTACTCCAGAGTCTGAGGAAGGAGGATCCCATCAACACAAGAGTTGGATGTTTCTGTGTGCTAGGCTGATGTCATGAAATTCTATCTTGGGCAACAGAGTGAGAGTGTGTTTCATGAATAATAATGGTAGGAAGGAAGGAAGGAAGGTAGGAAGGAAGGAAGGAAGGAAGGAAGGAAGGAAGGAAGGAAGGAAGGAAGGAAGATAGAAAGAAAATTTCCAAGGCACACTTTCCAAGAGCCAAAGTATGAGGAGAGGTCAGTAGGCAGATAGAATATGGGACTACATAAAGGTTGAGGTTTACTGTGGCCCCTGGAGGAGGAAATGAGTCTGGACAAGCAGTTTGGGGATTGGTTCATTAGTATATTGCCAGTTGATATGATGGGTAGGGGTTGTACCCAGATATCTGATCCCTGGTTTGGACTGATTAGGGAAAATTAACATTGGCCCTAATTGAAGCATTCCAGCAGAAGAGATGGAAGGTTTATTCTGGATATTTTGCTGTGCATATGAAAAGCCTGATTGGAGTCAAGAATACATTGCATGGGCAGTTTACAGTGACTACAAGAATCTATGATATCAAAGGGTTAGAGCTATGTAAATTCCAAAGGTTTGATTTATAGATATTTTATGAAAACTGTTTCCCCATGGGAGAATAATTTATCTAGTTGACATATAATCTAGAGAAAATTTTAACTCTAGATCCATGGTAAACAGTAAAAATGATGGGTAACTTTTTTGCCAAAGGTATTCTCCATTTGTATTTGTAGACAGATTCTCATTTTGATGATCACTGTAGAGTACTCTGGTATAACAGCTCACAGAAAATGTCAAGTGTTGTCATAAAGTAAACCTATTCCCTCAGCTGGGACTCCAGGTGCCTGCATAATATCTGGCCATTTTTTATTCTTCAAATATGGGGATCTCACTAGTGCTCAGGCTGGTCTTCAACTTAGAAACTCGGACAATCCATCTGACTGGGCCTCCCAAAATGCCAGATAAAAGGCATGAAACACCACTGCTGGATACCAACCATAGTTTGAAAAATATCCCAACTGCAATGTCTGTAGAGTAGTAATGTTAACACTCTGGGAGGCATAAGCATGTGGTCCAAAGAAACTGGACACTGTGAGTATGCACGTGGACTCCCAGATGCTCAGGAGGCTGAAACAATAGGATCTATTTATCCCAGGAGTTTGAGATTATGGTTAGCTATGATGATGTTAGGGCACTCTACCATGAAGAAGGAGTCAGTCTTTCTTTCAAGGGAAAGGAAAATGACAACATCGGTAGGATGGAACAATGTACCTTCCATGTTAATTCTTGGTAATCTGTGTGTGAGCAGGGAGATAGGGTTGACTGTCTTTCAAGTCCTCTCACCCCATGGGGACTTCTCATACTGTGAGCCTTTTGAGTACTTCAAGTTTTGGAAAACATTGTCAAGTAGCTTTATTGAAATAAGAATTTCTCACTTTGAAAGTGTACAATTCATTGTTTCTTAGTATAATCACACGATTGTACAGCTACCATCATAATCTAATTTTAGAACTTTGTCTTCTCCCCACATACAAAGAATGTCAATACCTACTAGCAGTTACTTTCATCTTTCCCGCCAGTCTACCCTCTCCCTTCCCTCCTATTCCTAGCAGACAATTGTTCTTGTCTTGATCTTTTCTTCTGAGTTCAGTCATTCTCCGTGTGGTCTTTTGCAAGTGGCTTTGTTCCTTTATTATAATTTTTTTTTCTAGGAAGAGCCTCAAGATGTTGCCCTGGGTAGAGTACTGTGGCATTACAGCTCACAGAAACACTCAACTCCTGGGCTAAAGTGATTCTACTACCTACAACTGCCAAGTAGCTGGGACTATAGGCAGCCACAACAATGCCCAGCTTTTTTTGGTTTCAGCCGGCCAGTTCAGGTGTATGTAACTGGCTCCTTAGCAGCTTGAGCCACATGGGTCAAGCCATAATTGTATGTTTCAATCCTATTATGACATAAATTTGCACTTCATTAATTTTGATTGTGGAAAAACATTCCATCATGTGAATATAGCACTTTATATGTATATAATCATCTGTAACTCCAATTAGTAGTCCTGAAGATGTTCTCTTCTCATCTAAGATTTTTTAAAAATTTATCAACAATACATGTTCCCACTGTTAAATCCTTTTCTGTATCGATTGAGCTGAAAGTGTGGTTTTTCTTATTGTTTCTATTAATGTATTGTGTTCTCTTAGTTGATTTTCCCATGTTGAGCTAGAATGACAATCGTGGTAATGAATAAAATTTGGGATACATGGATAAATATTTTGTACGATATCAGACTTTTCCTGCACCTATACAGCATGTCTCTTATATTGGATACTGCATTTCTCCCTTTCCCCAGAAAATTACATTGGTACAATCAACTCAAGAAAAAGCAAGCTGCTAGACTTAAGGGCTCCTCCTGAGTTTATGCTTTGAGTAGATGAGAGTACAGACCCATGCCACCACTGCTGGAGAAGCTATTAACTTATTTCTTGGATGAGTAGGGTCTTCTTATTTTGCTCAATATGGTCTAAAACCCATCATCTTCCAGATATATTTCTGCCTTGCCCTCTGAAATTCCTGGGGTTATAGATTTAAGCTATGGTGCTCATCTATGCTCATGTTTTGGTGAAATTTTTCTCTATTTTACTCATAGATAATAGCCCATTGATTAAAAAATGATGACTCTAGTCTGACACAATTTACACACTCCATGATTCACCCATTTAAAGTATAGAGTTCAAGACCACACATTCAGAGATCACTTGTGTAGTTTGTTAGTTACTATTGAAGTTTCCCTTAAGGTGTAGAGAAGAGTGATAGAGGAAAGAAAGAAATGAAGGAAAGAATAGCACCTTTTTCTTCTTCTTCTTTTTTTTTTTTTTTTCAGTTTATGGCCGGGGCTGGGTTTGAACCCACCACCGCCAGCATATGGGGCCGGCGCCCTACTCACTGAGTCACAGGTGCCACCCCCGAAGGAAAGAATAGAATGGAAAAAAAAAGCGAATGAGAGAGAGATATTTTGAAGAAGGAATGATAAAGTGACATAGAGGATAGGGAGGGAGGCAGGGAAATAAAGAAAGATAAAACAATGAAATTTGGTGGCTCACACCTATAATCCTAGCCCTCTGGCATGCTGAGATGAGTGGAGTTCTTGAAGGAGGGTTTGTTGAGAATGGACAGAGCAAGACTCAGATCCTGTCTCTACTAAAAAGTGAAAAATTTTCTAGGCATTGAGAGAGGCATCTGTATTTATAGCCACATGGGAGTCTCAGACAGGAAGATTGACTCAATCCTGAAGTTTGATGTTGCTATGATCTAGGCTGAGCCCACAAAAGACTAACCTGGGCCACGTACCGAAAACATAGCTCAAAAATAGCCATACATACACCCATGCACAGACAAACCAAAAAATAAACCAACAAAAATATTCTTCATCCAAAAAGACCAGAATTACATTGACGGTTCAAGCAAACTAGACGTGCATAAGACATATGAAAGGCATAATAAATTGGTAAGCTTCTCTCAAATGGGTGTTTTGGGGTAGGTGTTAAACAGGTCCTTGAATTTGCATCCCATGGGCATTGCCTGTGGCTCAGTGGGTAGGGCACTGGCCCCATATTATGAGGGTGGTGATTTTGAACCCAGCCTTGGCCAAATTGTAAGAATTAAAGGTCAGGTGTTGTGAAGGGTGCCTGTAGTTAGGGCTACTCAGGAGGCTGAGGAAAAAGAATTGGCTACACACAGGAGTAGGAGCTTGCTGTGAGCTGTGATGCCACAGCACCCTACTGTTGATAACAAAGTAAAACTCTATCTCAAAGAAAAAACAAAAAAGAGTGTCCTACTTAAGTGATTCCATGCATTTTTGTCAGTTATGATGCAGCTTGATTCTCACTGCTGTACAAAATCTCGACTATTGTGTCAGCCTGGTGCTGGGAATCTCAGCTGTCAATAGAATCAATAACACATAAATGGGCAATCACTTCTCTGTCTGTGGATGGAAGGCTAAGATGTGTCCTGGTTCAAACACTTCAGGTACACCAGCTGAAATGAGCAGAAAAGGCCATTTAGTATTTTTGACCAGAAGCCTGGATTCCAGATCATCACAGGATGAAGTCACTGTGAGGTCACCATGGATGACATCACAATGGGTGTTGCCCTGGGTTACCATCTTTAAGCTTAACCTTATTCCTGCTTAGCATGTGTAGTGGCTATTCAGGTTTTTAGTTCAGTTCAAACTGTTAGAAAAGAGTGGGGTTCTTTTCTCCACACTCAATTCCTGCTTCCAAAAATTTGTGGATCCGGCCAAGGTATTTAACAACCCTTCTTTACCTTTTTCATGTATTTTTAAGTAAGTGGAAGAGTATGGGTTATACCTAGTGCTTCACTGGAATGTTATAGAAGAAGAACTCAAGCCCAAAAATCAGACAGTGATTTCACAGACTTTAAATCACACAATTCTCCTTTCTACTTTTCATGATATTTTATTTCTCTGACTACCATAGGATTGTTTGTGACAGTAGGTGTGTCATTAAAGGTACTGTCTCGAAATCTATTTAGGCAATGTGTCCAGTGGTGTAGTTCATACCTGAAGTTATTTATGATGATCATGGGATATATCCACCTATCTGGAAAGTTCCAAATATGCTGACCTATGGGCTAAATGTATCCAAACTTTTGCCTTCTTGGCCATATATGAAGTAGAAGAATTATGTTGGGCCACACGTTCAATACACAATGACTAATGAAACATGATAAGCAAAAAATAGATCCATGCATAATTGTGGTGATACATGCCAGAATGGATATGCAAAACAGTCCTGAAATAATCCATAAGTGTCACCAGGGCCTGAGGATTGGATACTCCTCATAACCCCTAATAAAGTCATTTCTTAATTAGGGTTCAATGACTTGCCACATCTGACAATAATATTTGGATCCTCTGGGAGGACAATATGGGCTGATCCCCTGAGCTCACATGTTGGAGACAAGCCTGAGCAAGAGCAAGACACACTCAGCCTCAATCTCCCACCCGGCTTTTACTGAAATAGAAAGTGTCAAGCGGTGTGGCCCTTGCCTTTAGTTCCATGTACTCCTGAGGATATGTTTGAAATCTATCCATCTAACCATGAAAGTGGTAAAGTCTCTGTCTCTTTTAAGGCTGCATAATATTCCACAGTGTACATATACCACAATTTATTAATTCATTCATGCATAATTGTGCACTTGGGCTTCTTCCATGACTTAGCAATTATGAATTGGGCTACAATCAACATTATGCTGAAAATATCTTTGTTATATCATGATTTTTGTTCCTCTGTATATATACCTAATACATGAATTGAAGGATCGAATAGCAGGTCTATTTTTATATCCGTAAGTAATCTCCAAACAATTTTCTAAAAGGAACTCATTAGTTTGAAGTCCCACCCACAGTACAGATGTGTTCATTTTTTTACACATCCATGCCAACATCTATGGTTTTTGGTTTTGTGATGTGAGCTCATCTTCCTAGAGTTACATAATATCTCAAAGTGGTTTTGATTCTCATTTCTCTGATGATTAATAGTGAAGAGCATTTTTCCCTGTGTGTAGGCCATGAACCTGTCTTATTCAGAGAAGTTTCTCTTCAATTCTCTTGCCCACACTGGGATGGGGACATTTGTTCTTTTGTTGCCAATATGTTTGAGTTCTCTGTGGATTCTTGTTATTACACTTTTGTGGAGGACATAACTTACAAATATCTTCTCCCATTATCAGGGCTGTCTGCTCGCTTTTATTGCATTCTCTTTTATTACAGAGTCTTTTTAGTTTGATTAGATCCTAGTAATATATTTTTGCTGTATTTT